>RCWM02000003.1:2412500-2715000 GCA_003667255.2 Euschistus heros
CCTCCAGGAGTATCCTAGGAATCTGATCCTAGGTCATTCCAATTACATGACCAGCCCATCGAAGACGTCCAACTTTAATTACCCTTAAAATATCTGTGCTCTTGTAGAGTATTGTCAGCTCAGCATTCGTTCTTATCCTCCAGATTCCGTTGGTACCAACAGGACCATAAATTCTCATCTCGAACCTTAGGATAAGGGCTTCCTGTGAACTGGGTAACGTCCAACATTCGGAGGCATAAGTGAGAACTGGTCTTACTAGAGTCTTGTACAGTTGCACCTTTGTGTTTTGAGATATAACCCTGCTCCTGAAATGCTTTTGTAATCCGAAATAACATTTATTTGTGGACATAATTCTGCGATGGATCTCTGCTTGTATTTTGTTATCCGCATTTACTTGTGAACCAAGATAGCTGAACTCTTTCACCCTTTCAAACGAAAAGTCTCCAGCTACAAAATGTGATGGCTCGTACACATCCAGTTGTGGGCCTGCATGCATGTATTTGTTTTTGATTCGTTGAACCCACTCCAGCTACTGCTATCTGGAGATTCATAAAAGTGTTTTTTAAATCTGTAGGGGTTCTTCCAACAATATCTAAGTCATCGGCGAAAGCCAAAATCATAGAAGATTTATTGAATATTGTTCCCCCAACTTGTATTCCAGATTTCCGTACCACACTTTCGAGAGCCAAATTAAAGAGAAGGCATGCAAGGCAATCACCCTGTCGCAGTCCTTTGTGGGTTACGAAGCTATCTGTCAGGTCACCCTGGACACGCACTGCGAATTGGACCTTCTTCTTCATCAGACGTATAAGCTTCGGCGGTATTCCCATTTCTAGAAGTTCCTTATACAGCTCATTTCTCTTTATACTATCATAGGCCATTCGAAAGTCGATGAACAGCTGGTAAGTGTGGATATTATACTACTCTGATGGAGAATATCTGATCTAAACTAGACTTTTCTCTCATAAAGTCTGTCTGGTACTTTCCTACATTCTGCTTGGCAAAAGGAAGCAGTTTTTCATAAAGTATTCAAGAGAACAACTTATACGCACATGGTAAGAGGGATATACCATGATAATTATGACAATCAAGCACATCCCCCTTCTTGTAAACTGGGCATATAACTGCTTTGTACCAATCGTTAGTGATTTCTTCCATCTCCCACACATCAATTATTACATTATGGAGGAATTTCGCTGATTCATCTCCTCCGTACTAGAACAGTTGTGCATGAAGTCCATCTGGTCCTGAGTGAGGTAGCTCAGTGGGTAAGGCACTTGACTACTAAGTTCCCGGGCCCGAGTTCGAGACCGACTGAAGGCAGAAAATTTATTATCTGTTATTTCCGTTGTAGCTCGATTTCGAGTTCGGGAGACCTCCTGAGGCACACCCAGCCTCTACAAAGTGGGTTAAATGGGGAAAAACCTAGGGGTTGAGCGAGATTTAGGCCAAATCTCCTCCTTTCACAACCGTTGGCCCAGTACATCCTTACCTAAGTACCGAACCCAAGACCCTTCATGGGATATAAGTGGTGCAAGTTTATTTATTTTATTTACCAACAATTTTATCACAGTGAACCATCACTGAATCAATTTCTTCTTTTTATGGAGGGGGGTTGAATAAGAATTTAACTGATTTTTGTAAAATTTGATATTCAGGTTACTTACCCACATTTCAACCATTTTATAAGGATGAAACATCACTGAATTGATTTTTTTTTTTTTTTTTTTTTTTTTTCTCGAGGGGTGGAGAATCAGAATTTACATTCAGCAACAACAGTTCTTCAAAGATCAAGAATATACAGTCAACCTTTTTGTGATAGAAAAATATTTCTGCCAGGAGGGTCTGAGTTATTTTGACTCGGTTTATTGAAAATAAAAAATAATTTTAATAAAGGGGCACCAAGAAGCACATAACGATAACCAAAACTAATGCGCTCACTCAATGCTACAAGAAAACGTAAAAAGTACCAAATGATATTCAATAATATTTTTAAAAATTGTTTAAAGCCCTTACATTTAAAAAATTAAGTCAAATTAAATGTAGGTGAGCAAATTCATCTAATGATATAATTTTCACAATATGTCAATTTCAAATACATACCTGGGGGGCCTGTAAATGCCATAGTTGGAGCTGTAATTTTATAGAAAAACCAAGTGATTCCATTAAGAAACATAAACTGTTACTAATACGGCAATTCTTTCCAAAGGTTCGAACTTACAGCTATACTTCACCCATTAAATTGACTTTAAATAAAATGCAATATAACCCTAGCAGATTATTTACGAAGGTTTTTTAGTAGATTTCAAATGGTAATTGACTTGTTAGAAAATAGTTCAATTTTTGATATGAGTACATGGTTCGATGCACTATGCGTCGTTTTGATAAAACAGATTAATGTACATATTGTACAATAGTACAAATTAATGAAATTGGCAATAAACTCCGTGGATCAAAGTCAAGCATCTATGGTTTCAATAAAACTTGAGTTTTCAGATAAGGCGCTGTGATGACTGTCTGGTTAAATTTACTATGAGACCTCATATATGAAATTTTGATCAAGTCCTATGACATACTCACGCCATCACGCTGAGAACCCCATACTCTTGTGAAATCGTCTTTTTTTTTCAGTATATCTCTCACTATAACTCCGAAACTATTCACGAGAACTGTGCTGAAAAAAAGTGGTTTTCACAACGGCATGGGATTCTAAGTGTGCTGGAGTGGGTATTAAATCGGATTCAGATCACATTTCATATAAGAGGTCTCATTGCAAATTTGACCAGCTTTCAGATGAAATAAAGAAATTTCGGATCGGAAAAAGAATTTTGGATTTATAGCCAAAAGAGTACCAACAAACGTGTTTTCGTGATGTGTTACTTACCCCAACTTAGCCAATCTTTAGGCATTGGTGGTGGCCAAACCGCTGAACCGATTTGAATGTAATATTATTAAAAAGTAAGTTTAATGTGACGTTTTACAGTTTTCGACAAAATATTGTATTTTTCCCTTCCCCATAGCTATAAAACTAGCTGACAGGGCAAAAAAAAAAAGAAAAAAAAAAATTAGAACCAAATTTGTAGCAAATTTGATTTCCTTTAATGTGTTGATGAGAAACTTTGAATGATTATTTTTCTTTATTAAATAATTAACTTTTTTTTATAATAACCTAGTACACGCAAGTATTTTCGTTATTTTTGTATAAATTATTTAACAATAACAAAAATAAATAAATTTTGATTGTTTGATAAATAAACCATAAAAAGACGGAAAAGTATTTTTCCCCAGAACCCACTTTTGACTGTTTTTTGTTATCTGCCGTATTCGAGAGAACTGCTGGGCCCACAGGTACCATTCTGGTCTCAAACGATGTATTTTAGGAGATGTAACAAAATAAGTGACTATATCGAAAAAAATTTTGGAAACAAAATGGCCTCTATTCAAAAATGATATCCCTATATCTTGGGATATCATATTGGGGACCAATGGATATATAGAGCTCACCCTAATCTCAAATTGTAGCATATTTAATTTACTATAAAAGTATGTATAGTAACTATACCTATCAGACGCTTCCTTAACTGACATATTAAGCAAAAACTGAAAAAATTCTAAAAATTTTAACATTAACCAAGACTTTTGCCTGACTTTCGCTAATTTTCTGTAAATTCCCGAATTTTTCCCGACCTTATGAAATTCCCGACATATTCCCGAAATTCCCAACTAGTAGACACCCTGAATTGTGATTTCCCTCATCCTCACCCCGCCCTCCCCCCAAAAAATAATCAATACAGCGGTTTTACCCATATAAAATTATCAGTATGCAGGTATGTATGTTGGGTATCAAATTTTACAAAAATCAGCTGAATTCTGATTTCCCTCATCCTCGCCCCGCCCTCCCCAAAAAAAAATAATCAATAGAGTGATGTTTCACCCTTATAAAATTATTGGTATGTAACATGGGTATCAAATTTTACAAAACTAAGTTGAATTCTGATTCCCTCATCCTCGCCCCCCCTCCCCAAAAGAAAATAATCAATAGAGTGATGTTTCGCCCTTATAAAATTATTGGTATGTAGTTATGTAACATGGGTATCAAATTTTACAATAATCAGTTGAATTCTGATTTCCCTCATCCTCACCCCGCCCTCCCTAAAAGAAAATAGTCAATAGAGTGATGTTTCACCCTTATAAAATTATTGGTATGTAGTTATGTAACATGGGTATCAAATTTTACAATAATCAGTTGAATTCTGATTTCTCTCATCCTCGCCCCACCCTCCCCCCAAAAGAAAATGATCAATAGCGTGATGTTTCACCCTTATAAAATTATTGGTATGGTATGTAACATGGGTATCAAATTTTACAAAAAATCAGGGAATTCTGATTTCCCTCAAATTTTTATCAATAATCATGTTTGACCCTTTAAATTCTGATTTAACATCATCCTCGCTGAATTGCCCCCCCCCCCAAAAAAAAATATCAATAGAGTGATGTTTCACCCTTATAAAATTATTGGTATGTAGGTATGTAACATGGGTATCAAATTTTACAATAATCAGTTGAATTCTGATTTCCCTCTCATCCCGCCCCACCCTCCCCAAAAAAAATAATCAATAGAGTGATGTTTCGCCCTTATAAAATTATTGGTATGTAGTATGTAACATGGGTATCAAATTTTACAATAATCAGTTGAATTCTGATTTCCCTCATCCTCCCCCCCGCCCTCCCTAAAAGAAAATAGTCAATAGAGTGATGTTTCACCCTTATAAAATTATTGGTATGTAGTTATGTAACATGGGTATCAAATTTTACAATAATCAGTTGAATTCTGATTTCCCTCATCCTCGCCCCACCCGCCCCCCAAAAGAAAATAATCAGTAGAGTGATGTTTCACTCTTATAAAATTGTTGGTATGTAGGTATGTAACATGAGTATCAAATTTTACGAAAATCATTTAAATTCTTCATCCTCCTCCGCCCCCCCCCAAAAAAAAAAATAATCAATAGAGTGATGTTTCACCCTTATAAAATTATTGGTATGTAGGTATGTAACATGGGTATCAAATTTTACAAAAATCAGTTGAATTCTGATTTCCCTCTTCTCCTCGCCCCCCCCCCAAAAAAAAATTATCAATAGAGTGATGTTTCGCCCTTATAAAATTATTGGTATGTAGGTATGTAACATGGGTATCAAATTTTACAATAATCAGTTGAATTCTGATTTTCCTCATCCTCCCCGCCCCGCCCTCCCCAAAAGAAAATAATCAAGAGAGTGATGTTTCGCCCTTATAAAATTATTGGTATGTAGGTATGTAACATGGGTATCAAATTTTACAATAATCAGTTGAATTCTGATTTCCCTCATCCTCCCCCCGCCCCCCCAAAAAAAAAAAAAATATCAATAGAGTGATGTTTCACCCTTATAAAAATATTGGTATGTAGTTATGTAACATGGGTATCAAATTTTACAATAATCAGTTGAATTCTGATTTCCCTCTTCCCCCCCCCCCCCCCAAAAAAAAATATCAATAGAGTGATGTTTCACCCTTATAAAATTATTGGTATGTAGATTTATGTAACATGGGTATCAAATTTTACAAAATCAGTTGAATTCTGATTTCCCCCCTCCTCACCCCGCCTCCCCCCCCAAAAAAAAATAATCAA
Organism: Euschistus heros; assembly: GCA_003667255.2. NCBI lineage: Eukaryota > Metazoa > Arthropoda > Insecta > Hemiptera > Pentatomidae > Euschistus > Euschistus heros. Next base: position 2,418,167 of record RCWM02000003.1, read on the forward strand.
TAGAGTGATGTTTCACCCTTATAAAATTATTGGTATGTAGGTATGTAACATGGGTATCAAATTTTACGAAAATCAGTTGAATTCTGTTTTCCCTCTCCCATCCCCTCCCCGCCCCAAAAAAAAAAAAAAAAAAAATCAATAGAGTGATGTTTCACCCTTATAAAATTATTGGTATGTAGGTATGTAACATGGGTATCAAATTTTACAAAATCAGTTGAATTCTGATTTCCCTCATCCCCCCCCCCGCCCTCCCCAAAAAAAAATAGTCAATAGAGTGATGTTTCACCCTTATAAAATTATTGGTATGTAGTTATGTAACATGGGTATCAAATTTTACAATAATCAGTTGAATTCTGATTTCCCTCATCCCCCCGCCCCGCCCTTCCCAAAAGAAAATAATCAATAGAGTGATGTTTCGCCCTTATAAAATTATTGGTATGTAGTTATGTAACATGGGTATCAAATTTTACAATAATCAGTTGAATTCTGATTTCCCTCATCCCGCCCCGCCCTCCCCCCAAAAAAAAAATAATCAATAGAGTGATGTTTCGCCCTTATTATAAAATTATTGGTATGTAGGTATGTAACATGGGTATCAAATTTTACAATAATCAGTTGAATTCTGATTTCCCTCATCCTCACCCCCCCCCCCTCCCCAAAAAAAATAATCAATAGAGTGATGTTTCACCCTTATAAAATTATTGGTATGTAGGTATGTAACATGGGTATCAAATTTTACAATAATCAGTTGAATTCTGATTTTTCCCTCATCCTCGCCCCCCCTCCCCAAAAGAAAATGATCAATAGAGTGATGTTTCACCCTTATAAAATTATTGGTATGTAGGTATGTAACATGGGTATCAAATTTTACAATAATCAGTTAAATTCTGATTTCCCTCATTCCCCGCCCCGCCCTCCCCCAAAAAAAAAAATAATCAATAGAGTGATGTTTCGCCCTTATAAAATTATTGGTATGTAGGTATGTAACATGGGTATCAAATTTTACAATAATCAGTTGAATTCTGATTTCCCTCATCCCGCCCCGCCCTCCCCAAAAGAAAAATAATCAATAGAGTGATGTTTCGCCCTTATAAAATTATTGGTATGTAGTTATGTAACATGGGTATCAAATTTTTTACAATAATCAGTTGAATTCTGATTTCCCTCATCCTCGCCCCGCCCCTCCCCAAAAAAAATATCAATAGAGTGATGTTTCACCCTTATAAAATTATTGGTATGTAGGTATGTAACATGGGTATCAAATTTTACAATAATCAGTTGAATTCTGATTTCCCTCATCCTCCCCCCCCCCCCAAAAAAAATAATCAATAGAGTGATGTTTCACCCTTATAAAATTATTGGTATGTAGGTATGTAACATGGGTATCAAATTTTACAAAAATCAGTTGAATTCTGATTTCCCTCCTCCTCACCCCCCGCCCCCCCAAAAAAAAAATAATCAATAGAGTGATGTTTCACCCTTATAAAATTATTGGTATGTAGGTATGTAACATGGGTATCAAATTTTACAATAATCAGTTGAATTCTGATTTCCCTCATCCCCGCCCCCCCTCCCCCAAAAAAAATAATCAATAGAGTGATGTTTCACCCTTATAAAATTATTGGTATGTAGGTATGTAACATGGGTATCAAATTTTACAATAATCAGTTGAATTCTGATTTCCCTCATCCTCGCCCCCCCCCCCAAAAGAAAATAATCAATAGAGTGATGTTTCGCCCTTATAAAATTATTGGTATGTAGTTATGTAACATGGGTATCAAATTTTACAATAATCAGTTGAATTCTGATTTCCCTCATCCTCACCCCGCCCTCCCTAAAAGAAAATAGTCAATAGAGTGATGTTTCACCCTTATAAAATTATTGGTATGTAGGTATGTAACATGGTTATCAAATTTTACAATAATTAGTTGAATTCTGATTTTCCTCATCCTCGCCCCGCCCTCCCCAAAAGAAAATGATCAATAGCGTGATGTTTCACCCTTATAAAATTATTGGTATGTAGGTATGTAACATGGGTATTAAATTTTACAAAAATCAGTTGAATTCTGATTTCCCCCCATCCTCACCCCCGCCCCCCCCCAAAAAAAAAATAATCAATAGAGTGATGTTTCACCCTTATAAAATTATTGGTATGTAGGTATGTAACATGGGTATCAAATTTTAAAAATCAGTTGAATTCTGATTTCCCTCTCCCGCCCCGCCCATTACCCCCCCCAAAAAAAAATTATCAATAGAGTGATGTTTCACCCTTATAAAATTATTGGTATGTAGGTATGTAACATGGGTATTAAATTTTACAAAAATCAGTTGAATTCTGATTTCCCTCATCCCCTCCCCCCCCCCCCCAAAAGAAAATAATCAATAGAGTGATGTTTCGCCCTTATAAAATTATTGGTATGTAGTTATGTAACATGGGTATCAAATTTTACAATAATCAGTTGAATTCTGATTTCCCTCATCCTCGCCCCCCCCCCCTCCCCAAAAAAAAAAAAAAAAATAATCAATAGAGTGATGTTTCGCCCTTATAAAATTATTGGTATGTAGTATGTAACATGGGTATCAAATTTTACAATAATCAGTTGAATTCTGATTTCCCTCATCCTCCCCCCCCCCCCCCTCCCTAAAAGAAAATAGTCAATAGAGTGATGTTTCACCCTTATAAAATTATTGGTATGTAGGTATGTAACATGGGTATCAAATTTTACAATAATAGTTGAATTCTGATTTCCCTCATCCTCCCCCCGCCCTCCCCAAAAGAAAATGATCAATAGAGTGATGTTTCACCCTTATAAAATTATTGGTATGTAGGTATGTAACATGGGTATCAAATTTTACAATAATCAGTTGAATTCTGATTTCCCTCATCCCCCCCCGCCCTCCCCAAAAAAAAAATAATCAATAGAGTGATGTTTCACCCTTATAAAATTATTGGTATGTAGGTATGTAACATGGGTATCAAATTTTACAATAATCAGTTGAATTCTGATTTCCCTCATCCTCCCCGTCCCCCCCCCCAAAAAAAATAATCAATAGCGTGAATTTTCACACTTATAATATTATTGGTATGTTGGCATGTTACCTGAGTATGAAATTTTACTATAATCAGTTGAATTCTGATTTCCCTCCCCCTCACCCCCCCTCCCCCCCCCAAAGAAAAATAATCAATAGAGTGATGTTTCGCCCTTATAATATTATTGGTATGTAGGTATGTTACCTGAGTATGAAATTTTACAATAATCAGTTGAATTCTGATTTCCCTCATCCTCATTCCTGATTTCCCCCCCGCCCCCCCTAAAAAAGAAAATAGTCAATAGAGTGATGTTTCACCCTTATAAAATTATTGGTATGTAGTTATGTAACATGGGTATCAAATTTTACAATAATCAGTTGAATTCTGATTTCCCTCATCCTCACCCCGCCCTCCCCCCAAAAAAAAATAATCAATAGAGTGATGTTTCACCCTTATAAAATTACTGGTATGTAGGTATGTAACATGGTTATCAAATTTTACAAAAATCAGTTGAATTCTGATTTCCCTCTTCCCCCCCCCCCCCCCCCCCAAAAAAAAAAATCAATAGAGTGATGTTTCACCCTTATAAAATTATTGGTATGTAGGTATGTAACATGGGTATCAAATTTTACAAAAAATCAGTTGAATTCTGATTTCCCTCATCCCGCCCCGCCCTCCCCAAAAAAAAAATAATCAATAGAGTGATGTTTCACCCTTATAAAATTATTGGTATGTAGGTATGTAACATGGGTATCAAATTTTACAAAAATCAGTTGAATTCTGATTTCCCTCATCCCCGCCCCGCCCCTCCCCAAAAGAAAATATCATCAATAGAGTGATGTTTCGCCCTTATAAAATTATTGGTATGTAGGTATGTAACATGGGTATCAAATTTTACAATAATCAGTTGAATTCTGATTTCCCCCCTCCCCGCCCCCCCCCCCAAAAAAAATAATCAATAGAGTGATGTTTCACCCTTATAAAATTATTGGTATGTAGGTATGTAACATGGGTATCAAATTTTACAATAATCAGTTGAATTCTGATTTCCCTCATCCTCCCCTGCCCCCCCCCCAAAAAAAAAATATCAATAGAGTGATGTTTCGCCCTTATAAAATTATTGGTATGTAGGTATGTAACATGGGTATCAAATTTTACAATAATCAGTTGAATTCTGATTTCCCTCATCCTCGCCCCCCCCCCCCAAAAAAAAAAATGATCAATAGAGTGATGTTTCACCCTTATAAAAATTATTGGTATGTAGGTATGTAACATGGGTATCAAATTTTACAAAAATCAGTTGAATTCTGATTTCCCTCCTATTCCACCCCCCCCCCCCAAAAAAAAATTATCAATAGAGTGATGTTTCACCCTTATAAAATTATTGGTATGTAGGTATGTAACATGGGTATCAAATTTTACAATAATCAGTTGAATTCTGATTTCCCTCATCCTCGCCGTGCCCCCCCCCCAAAAAAAAATTCTCAATAGAGTGATGTTTCGCCCTTATAAAATTATTGGTATGTAGTTATGGAACATGATTATCAAATTTTACAATAATTAGTTGAATTCTGATTTCCCTCATTCTCGCCCCGCCCTTCCTAAAAGAAAATAGTCAACAGAGTGATGTTTCACCCATATAAAATTATTGGTATAGTAGGTATGTAACATGGGTATCAAATTTTACAATAATTAGTTGAATTCTGATTTCCCTCATCCTCGCCCCACCCTCCCCAAAAGAAAATGATCAATAGCGTGATGTTTCACCCTTATAAAATTATTGGTATGTAGTTATGTAACATGGGTATCAAATTTTACAATAATCAGTTGAATTCTGATTTCCCTCCCCTCCCCGCCCCGCCCTCCCCAAAAGAAAATAATCAATAGAGTGATGTTTCGCCCTTATAAAATTATTGATATGTAGTTATGTAACATGGGTATCAAATTTTACAATAATCAGTTGAATTCTGATTTCCCTTATCCCCGCCCCGCCCTCCCCAAAAGAAAATAATCAATAGAGTGATGTTTCGCCCTTATAAAATTATTGGTATGTAGTTATGTAACATGGGTATCAAATTTTACAATAATCAGTTGAATTCTGATTTCCCTCATCCTCGCCGTGCCCCCCCCCCAAAAAAAAATTCTCAATAGAGTGATGTTTCGCCCTTATAAAATTATTGGTATGTAGGTATGTAACATGGGTATCAAATTTTACAATAATCAGTTGAATTCTGATTTCCCTCATCCTCACCCCGCCCTCCCTAAAAGAAAATAGTCAATAGAGTGATGTTTCACCCTTATAAAATTATTGGTATGTGGTATGTAACATGGGTATCAAATTTTACAATAATTAGTTGAATTCTGATTTCCCTCATCCCTCCCCCACCCTCCCCAAAAGAAAATGATCAATAGCGTGATGTTTCACCCTTATAAAATTATTGGTATGTAGTTATGTAACATGGGTATCAAATTTTACAATAATCAGTTGAATTCTGATTTCCCTCATCCTCGCCCCGCCCCCCCCAAAAAAAAATTATCAATAGAGTGATGTTTCACCCTTATAAAATTATTGGTATGTAGGTATGTAACATGGGTATCAAATTTTACAATAATCAGTTGAATTCTGATTTCCCTCATCCCCCCCCCGCCCCCCCAAAAAGAAAATAGTCAATAGAGTGATGTTTCACCCTTATAAAATTATTGGTATGTAGTTATGCAACATGGGTATCAAATTTTAGAATAATCAGTTGAATTCTGATTTCTCTCATCCTCGCCCCACCCTCCCCAAAAGAAAATAATTAATAGAGTGATGTTTCGCCCTTATAAAATTATTGGTATGTAGTTATGTAACATGGGTATCAAATTTTACAATAATCAGTTGAATTCTGATTTCCCTCATCCCCGTGCCCCGCCCTCCCCTAAAAAAAAATATCAATAGAGTGATGTTTCACCCTTATAAAATTATTGGTATGTAGGTATGTAACATGGGTATCAAATTTTACAATAATTAGTTGAATTCTGATTTTCCTCATCCTCGCCCCGCCCCCCCAAAAGAAAATGATCAATAGCGTGATGTTTCACCCTTATAAAACTATTGGTATGTAGGTTTGTAACATGGGTATCAAATTTTACAAAAAATCAGTTGAATTCTGACCCCCCACCTATTCACCCCTCCTCCCCCCCCCAAAAAAAATAATCAATAGAGTGATGTTTGACCCTTATAAAATTATTGGTATGTAGGTATGTAACATGGGTATTAAATTTTACAAAAATCAGTTGAATTCTTATTCCCTCACCCCTCCCCCCCCCCAAAAAAAAAAAAATCAATACAGTGATGTTTCACCCTTATAAAATTACTGGTATGTAGGTATGTAACATGGTTATCAAATTTTACAAAAATCAGTTGAATTCTGATTTCCCTCTTCCCCGCCCCGCCCTCCCCAAAAGAAAATTATCAATATAGTGATGTTTCGCCCTTATAAAATTATTGGTATGTAGTTATGTAACATGGGTATCAAATTTTACAATAATCAGTTGAATTCTGATTTCCCCTCATCCCCCCCCCCCCCTCCCCAAAAGAAAATAATCAATAGAGTGATGTTTCGCCCTTATAAAATTATTGGTATGTAGGTATGTAACATGGGTATCAAATTTTACAATAATCAGTTGAATTCTGATTTCCCTCATCTCCTATCCCCCCGCCCTCCCTAAAAGAAAATAGTCAATAGAGTGATGTTTCACCCTTATAAAATTATTGGTATGTAGTTATGTAACATGGGTATCAAATTTTACAATAATCAGTTGAATTCTGATTTCCCTCATCCTCGCCCCGCCCTCCCCAAAAGAAAATGATCAATAGCGTGATGTTTCACCCTTATAAAATTATTGGTATGTAGGTATGTAACATGGGTATCAAATTTTACAAAAATCAGTTGAATTCTGACCCCCTCATCCTTCACCCCCCCCTCCCCAAAAAAAAAATCAATAGAGTGATGTTTCACTCTTATAAAATTGTTGGTATGTAGGTATGTAACATAAGTATCAAATTTTACAAAAATCAGTTGAATTCTGATTTCCCCTCCTCCCCGCCCCCCCTACCCCCAAAAAAAAAATAATCAATAGAGTGATGTTTCACCCTTATAAAATTATTGGTATGTAACATGGGTATCAAATTTTACAAAAATCAGTTGAATTCTGATTTCCCTCATCCTCGCCCCGCCCTCCCCAAAAGAAAATAATCAATAGAGTGATGTTTCGCCCTTATAAAATTATTGGTATGTAGGTATGTAACATGGGTATCAAATTTTACAATAATCAGTTGAATTCTGATTTCCCTCATCCCCCCCCCCCCCCCCCCCCAAAAAAAAAAAATCAATAGAGTGATGTTTCGCCCTTATAAAATTATTGGTATGTAGGTATGTAACATGGGTATCAAATTTTACAATAATCAGTTGAATTCTGATTGATTTCCCTCATCCCCCCCCCCCCCCCCAAAAAAAATTATCAATAGAGTGATGTTTCACCCTTATAAAATTATTGGTATGTAGGTATGTAACATGGGTATCAAATTTTACAATAATCAGTTGAATTCTGATTTCCCTCATCCTCGCCCCGCCCTCCCAAAAAAGAAAATGATCAATAGCGTGATGTTTCACCCTTATAAAATTATTGGTATGTAGGTATGTAACATGGGTATCAAATTTTACAAAAAATCAGTTGAATTCTGACCCCCCCCCATTCCCCCCCCCCCCCCAAAAAAAAAAATAATCAATAGAGTGATGTTTGACCCTTATAAAATTATTGGTATATAGGTATGTAACATGGGTATCAAATTTTACAATAATCAGTTGAATTCTGATTTCCCTCATCCTCGCCGTGCCCCCCCCCCAAAAAAAAATTCTCAATAGAGTGATGTGTTTCGCCCTTATAAAATTATTGGTATGTAGGTATGTAACATGGGTATCAAATTTTACAATAATCAGTTGAATTCTGATTTCCCTCATCCTCGCCCCGCCCTCTTTAAAAGAAAATAGTCAACAGAGTGATGTTTCACCCATATAAAATTATTGGTATGTAACATGGGTATCAAATTTTACAATAATTAGTTGAATTCTGATTTCCCTCATCCTCGCCCCACCCTCCCCAAAAGAAAATGATCAATAGCGTGATGTTTCACCCTTATAAAATTATTGGTATGTAGGTATGCAACATGGGTATCAAATTTTACTATAATCAGTTAAATTCTGATTTCCCTCATCCCCCTCGCCCCGCCCCCCCCCCCAAAAAAAAAATATCAATAGAGTGATGTTTCGCCCTTATAAAATTATTGGTATGTAGGTATGTAACATGGGTATCAAATTTTACAAAAATCAGTTGAATTCTGATTTCCCCTCATCCCCGCCCCCCCCCCAAAAAAAAAATAATCAATAGAGTGATGTTTCGCCCTTATAAAATTATTGGTATGTAGGTATGTAACATGGGTATCAAATTTTACAAAATCAGTTGAATTCTGATTTCCCCCCTCCCTCCCCCCTCCCCCCCTAAAAAAAAAAAAAAAAAAAAAAAAAAAAAAGAAATCAATAGTTATCAGTGAGTGTGTTTCACCCTTATAAAATTATTGGTATGTAGGTATGTAACATGGGTATCAAATTTTACAAAATCAGTTGAATTCTGATTTCCCTCATCCTCCCCCCCCCCAAAAAAAAAAAAAAAAAAAAAAGAAATCAATAGAGTGATGTTTCACCCTTATAAAATTATGGTATGTAGGTATGTAACATGGGTATCAAATTTTACAATAATTAGTTGAATTCTGATTTCCCTCATCCTCGCCCCACCCTCCCCCAAAAGAAAATGATCAATAGAGTGATGTTTCACCCTTATAAAATTATTGGTATGTAGGTATGTAACATGGGTATCAAATTTTACAATAATCAGTTGAATTCTGATTTCCCTCATCCTCCCCCCGCCCTCCCCAAAAAAAAAAATCAATAGAGTGATGTTTCACCCTTATAAAATTATTGGTATGTAGTTATGTAACATGGGATCAAATTTTACAATAATCAGTTGAATTCTGATTTCCCTTTCCCTCATCCCCCCCGCCCCCCCCCAAAAAAAAAATAATCAATAGAGTGATGTTTCACCCTTATAAAATTATTGGTATGTAGGTATGTAACATGGGTATCAAATTTTACAATAATCAGTTGAATTCTGATTTCCCTCATCCTCGCCCCACCCTCCCCAAAAGAAAATAATCAATAGAGTGATGTTTCGCCCTTATAAAATTATTGGTATGTAGTTATGTAACATGGGTATCAAATTTTACAATAATCAGTTGAATTCTGATTTCCCTCATCCTCACCCCGCCCTCCCTAAAAGAAAATAGTCAATAGAGTGATGTTTCACCCTTATAAAATTATTGGTATGTAGGTATGTAACATGGTATCAAATTTTACAATAATTAGTTGAATTCTGATTTTCCTCATCCTCGCCCCGCCCTCCCCAAAAGAAAATGATCAATAGCGTGATGTTTCACTCTTATAAAACTATTGGTATGTAGATTTGTAACATGGGTATCAAATTTTACAAAAAATCAGTTGAATTCTGACCCCCCACCTATTCACCCCTCCTCCCCCCCCAAAAAAATAATCAATAGAGTGATGTTTGACCCTTATAAAATTATTGGTATGTAGGTATGTAACATGGGTATTAAATTTTACAAAAATCAGTTGAATTCTTCACCCCTCCTCCTACCCCAAAAAAATAATCAATAGAGTGATGTTTCACCCTTATAAAATTACTGGTATGTAGGTATGTAACATGGTTATCAAATTTTACAAAAATCAGTTGAATTCTGATTTCCCTCTTCCCCGCCCCGCCCCGCCCTCCCCAAAAGAAAATTATCAATATAGTGATGTTTCGCCCTTATAAAATTATTGGTATGTAGTTATGTAACATGGGTATCAAATTTTACAATAATCAGTTGAATTCTGATTTCCCTCATCCCCGCCCCGCCCTCCCCAAAAGAAAATAATCAATAGAGTGATGTTTCGCCCTTATAAAATTATTGGTATGTAGGTATGTAACATGGGTATCAAATTTTACAATAATCAGTTGAATTCTGATTTCCCTCATCCTCCCCGTGCCCCCCCCAAAAAAAAATTATCAATAGAGTGATGTTTCGCCCTTATAAAATTATTGGTATGTAGTTATGTAACATGGGTATCAAATTTTACAATAATCAGTTGAATTCTGATTTCCCTCATCCTCGCCCCGCCCTCCCCAAAAGAAAATGATCAATAGCGTGATGTTTCACTCTTATAAAACTATTGGTATGTAGATTTGTAACATGGGTATCAAATTTTACAAAAAATCAGTTGAATTCTGACCCCCCACCTATTCACCCACCCTCCCCCCCCAAAAAAATAATCAATAGAGTGATGTTTGACCCTTATAAAATTATTGGTATATAGGTATGTAACATGGGTATCAAATTTTACAATAATCAGTTGAATTCTGATTTCCCTCATCCCCCCCCGTGTCGCCCCCCCCCCCAAAAAAAAAATCAATAGAGTGATGTTTCACCCTTATAAAATTATTGGTATGTAGTATGTAACATGATTATCAAATTTTACAATAATTAGTTGAATTCTGATTTCCCTCATTCCTCATCCCCCCGCCCTCCTCCAAAAAAAAAAAAAGAAAATAGTCAACAGAGTGATGTTTCACCCTTATAAAATTATTGGTATGTGGTATGTAACATGGGTATCAAATTTTACAATAATTAGTTGAATTCTGATTTCCCTCATCCTCGCCCGCCCCACCCTCCCCAAAAGAAAATGATCAATAGCGTGATGTTTCACCCTTATAAAATTATTGGTATGTAGGTATGCAACATGGGTATCAAATTTTACTATAATCAGTTAAATTCTGATTTCCCTCTTCCCCCCCCCCCCCCCCAAAAAAAAAAATAATCAATAGAGTGATGTTTCGCCCTTATAAAATTATTGGTATGTAGTATGTAACATGGGTATCAAATTTTACAATACAATAAATCAGTTGAATTCTGATTTCCCTTATCCCCGCCCCGCCCTCCCCAAAAGAAAATAATCAATAGAGTGATGTTTCGCCCTTATAAAATTATTGGTATGTAGTTATGTAACATGATTATCAAATTTTACAATAATTAGTTGAATTCTGATTTCCCTCATCCTCGCCCCGCCCTCCCTAAAAGAAAATAGTCAACAGAGTGATGTTTCACCCATATAAAATTATTGGTATGTAACATGGGTATCAAATTTTACAATAATTAGTTGAATTCTGATTTCCCTCATCCTCGCCCCACCCTCCCCAAAAGAAAATGATCAATAGCGTGATGTTTCACCCTTATAAAATTATTGGTATGTAGGTATGCAACATGGGTATCAAATTTTACTATAATCAGTTAAATTCTGATTTCCCTCATCCTCGCCCTGCCCTCCCCAAAAAAAAATTATCAATAGAGTGATGTATCGCCCTTATAAAATTATTGGTATGTAGGTATGTAACATGGGTATCAAATTTTACAAAAATCAGTTGAATTCTTCACCCCTCCTCCTCCCCCCAAAAAATAATCAATAGAGTGATGTTTCACCCTTATAAAATTACTGGTATGTAGGTATGTAACATGGGTATCAAATTTTACAAAAATCAGTTGAATTCTGTTTACCCCCCCCCTCTCCCCTCTGTCACCTACCTCCAAAAAAAAAAAAAAAAAAAAAAAAAAAAAAGAAATCAATAAAGTTATCAATAAAGTTATGTTTCACCCTTATAAAATTATTGGTATGTAGGTATGTAACATGGGTATCAAATTTTACGAAAATCAGTTGAATTCTGTTTACCCCCCTCCCCTCTGTTGCCTACCTCCAAAAAAAAAAAAATAAAAAGAAATCAATAAAGTGATGTTTCACCCTTATAAAATTATTGGTATGTAGGTATGTAACATGGGTATCATATTTTACAATAATTAGTTGAATTCTGATTTCCCTCATCCTCGCCCCACCCTCCCCAAAAGAAAATGATCAATAGCGTGATGTTTCACCCTTATAAAATTATTGGTATGTAGGTATGCAACATGGGTATCAAATTTTACTATAATCAGTTAAATTCTGATTTCCCTCTTCCCCGCCCCGCCCTCCCCAAAAGAAAATAATCAATAGAGTGATGTTTCGCCCTTATAAAATTATTGGTATGTAGTTATGTAACATGGGTATCAAATTTTACAATAATCAGTTGAATTCTGATTTCCCTCATCCCCCCCCCCCCCCCCCCCAAAAAAAAAAATCAAAAGAGGGATGTTTCCCCCTTATAAAATTATTGGTATGTAGGTATGTAACATGGGTATCAAATTTTACAATAATCAGTTGAATTCTGATTTCCCTCATCCTCCCCCCCCCCCCCCAAAAAAAAAAAAAAAAAAAAAAAAAATATCAATAGAGTGATGTTTCACCCTTATAAAATTATTGGTATGTAGGTATGTAACATGGGTATCAAATTTTACAAAAAATCAGTTGAATTCTGACCCCCCCCCCCCTATTCCCCCCCCCCCCAAAAAAAAAAAAAAAAAATAATCAATAGAGTGATGTTTCACCCTTATAAAATTATTGGTATGTAGGTATGTAACATGGGTATCAAATTTTACAAAAATCAGTTGAATTCTGATTTACCCCATTCCCCCTCCTCCTACCCAAAAAAAAAAAAAAAAAAAAAAAAAAATCAGTAGAGTGATGTTTCACTCTTATAAAATTGTTGGTATGTAGGTATGTAACATGAGTATCAAATTTTACGAAAATCAGTTGAATTCTGATTTCCCCTTCCCCGCCCCGCCCTCAAAAAAAAAAAAAAAAAAATCAATAGAGTGATGTTTCACCCTTATAAAATTATTGGTATGTAGGTATGTAACATGGGTATCAAATTTTACAATAATCAGTTGAATTCTGATTTCCCATCCCCCCCCCCCCCCCTCCCCAAAAAAAAAAAAATCAATAGAGTGATGTTTTACCCTTATAAAATTATTGGTATGTAGGTATGTAACATGGTATCAAATTTTACAAAATCAGTTGAATTCTGATTTCCCCCATCCTCCCCCCCCTCTGTCGCCTACCTCCAAAAAAAAAAAAAAAAAAAAAAAAAAATCAATCAATAAAGTGATGTTTCACCCTTATAAAATTATCGGTATGTAGGTATGTAACATGGGTATCAAATTTTTCAAAAATCAGTTGAATTCTGATTTCCCCCCCCCGCACCCTCCAAAAAAAAAAAAAAAAAAAAAAAAAAAAAAAAATGAAATCAGTACAGTGATGTTTCACTCTTATAAAATTGTTGGTATGTAGGTATGTAACATGAGTATCAAATTTTACAACAATCAGTTGAATTCTGATTTCCATCCCCCATTCCCCCTCCCCCCCCCAAAAAAAAAAAAAATTAAATCAATACAGTGATGTTTACCCTTATAAAATTATCAGTATGTAGGTATGTAAGTTTGGGTATCAAATTTTACAAAAATCAGTTGAATTCTGTTTACCCCCCCCCCCTCCCCTCTGTTGCCTACCTCCAAAAAAAAAAAAAAAAAAAAAAAAAAATCAGTAAAGTGATGTTTCACTCTTATAAAATTGTTGGTATGTAGGTATGTAAAATGAGTATCAAATTTTACGAAAATCAGTTGAATTCCGATTCCCTTCCCCCCATGCACACACTAAAAAAAAATAAAAAAAAAAAAATAAAAAATCAGTACAGTGATGTTTCACTCTTATAAAATTGTTGGTATGTAGGTATGTAACATGAGTATCAAATTTTACAACAATCAGTTGAATTCTGACCCATCCCCCATTCACCCCTCTTCCCCCAAAAAATTAAATCATTACAGTGGTTTTACCCATATAAAATTATCAGTATGCAGGTATGTAAGTTTGGTATCGAATCTTACGAAAATCAGTTGAATTCTGTTTACCCCCCCCCCTCCCCTCTGTCGCCTACCTCCAAAAAAAAAAAAAAAAAAAAAAAAAAAAAAAAATCAATAAAGTGATGTTTCACCCTTATAAAATTATCGGTATGTAGGTATGTAACCTGAGTATCAAATTTCGGGAAAATCAGTTGAATTCCGATTCCCCCTCCCCACGCACCCTCCAAAAAAAAAAAAAAAAAAAAAAAAAAAATAGAAAAAATCAGAACAGTTATGTTTCACTCTTATAAAATTGTTGGTATGTAGGTATGTAACATGAGTATCAAATTTTACAACAATCAGTTGAATTCTGACCCATCCCCCTTTCACCCTCCTTCCCCCAAAAAATTAAATCAATACAGTGGTTTTACCCATATAAAATTATCAGTATGCAGGTATGTAAGTTTGGTATCGAATCTTACGAAAATCAGTTGAATTCTGTTTACCCCACCCCCCCCCTCCCCTCTGTCGCCTACCCCCAAAAAAAAAAAAAAAATCAATAAAGTGATGTTTCACCCTTATAAAATTATCGGTATGTAGGTATGTAACCTGAGTATCAAATTTCAGGAAAATCAGTTGAATTCCGATTCCCTCACCACGCACCCTCAAAAAAAAAAAAAAAAAAAAAAAAAAAAAATGAAATCAATACAGTGATGTTTCACCCTTATAAAATTGTTGGTATGTAGGTATGTAACATGGGTATCAAATTTTACAATAATCAGTAGAATTCTGACCCATCCCCCATTCACCCCTCTTCCCCAAAAAAAAATTAAATCAATACAGTGGTTTTACCCATATAAAATTATCAGTATGCAGGTATGTAAGTTTGGTATCGAATCTTACGAAAATCAGTTGAATTCTGTTTACCCCCCCCCCCCTCCCCTCTGTCGCCTACCTCCAAAAAAAAAAAAAAAAAAAAAAAGAAATCAATAAAGTGATGTTTCACCCTTATAAAATTATCAGTATGTAGGTATGTAACCTGAGTATCAAATTTCAGGAAAATCAGTTGAATTCCGATTCCCTCCCCACGCACCCTCCAAAAAAAAAAAAAAAAAAAAATGAAATCTATACAGTGATGTTTCACCCTTATAAAATTATTGGAAATTGAATATCAAATTTAACGGGTTTAAAGATGAAGTTTACACATCAAATCGACACGCTTTCCGTACGTAAAACGCGGCCTCACATTTTGGCTAACTATCTGTCCGATTTGAAAGTTCTTTTTTTCAACTAAAATCTGGTTAAATTTACTGTCAGGCCCTATATATTAAATTTTGATTAAGTCCCCTATTACACCCAAGCCAGCACACTAAATATGTATGTTTTAGCAAAATATGAAGATTTTGATATTTTCAGCTGCCTTGGGTGTATGACGGAACTTAATCATAATTTCATATATATAGGGCCTAACTGTAAATTTAACCAGATTTTAGTTGAACAAAAGAAGTTTCAGGCCCGCAAATAGCTTTGGAGTTATAGTGAAAAATGTGTCAAAAAAAATTTGGAATTTAAAACAGTAAGTGGTTTTTAAAATGATGGCATGGGTATTTTACGGGATGTGACCATAACAATGAATAGGTTCTTTTAGTAAATTTAACCAGCTTTCAAATTTTGAATCGAACAATTATTTTTGGGGTTAAGCCAAAAGAGCACAGACAAATGTGTTTTCGCGGAAAAGTGTGACCCCAGTCAAAGAGTGCTGAAATGAGGGGTGTAGAGTGCATGAAATATGCGATAATTTTTTACTTTACAGCTTCGTTAGGAGTAGATAGAAGGTAAACATACTAAAAGTCCCCGCCCCTGGGGGGTGAGCTTACAGTGGGGCAGTGGTGAGAATTTCCCATTCTTGGGTTATTTGATTGTATCTCGAAAACGGTGAACTCTAGGAAAATATGCTACAGTTCAAAATTAAAACTAATTAAATTTCAAACCAAGAGGCGTTTGGTTTGATTCCATAGACTGTTATCATCGGCTGTCAAGTTTGAAAAATAATTGTCATAGTTATATTGTTTAAATTTTCGTATTTGGTGTATGAGGTCATTATTATATGTCTGTCTGTCAGAAGGGAATCGGTCTTTTTGCCATTTTTTGTGAGTTTGTCTCTTGGCTCTAATAAGATCCCTAATATGTTGAGGGTAGGTAGGTAAATTGATAGTTTCTTTATACCTTGGTGTTTGCGAAGACCATGCAGCTTCTTGCACTGATGTTGTAAAGAGTTCGACAGCTTCCTCCAATTCTTTTTCTGTTTTGAGAGCTGTTGGGATGGACAATTTAGAATTTAGTTGCTCTCTAAATAGATCCCAATCCATAATACCACCTGTTAATGAAGGCCTCTTTTCTTTAAGAAATGTTTCGACGCCCGTTATCAGGTTTACAGGGAAATGATCAGAGCCAAGATCCGCTTCGGTTTTCACTGAACAGGGTATGGTCCTTAGTCCTTTCATCACAAATATATCTAATATGTCAGGCTTCTTGTGTCTAGAATTTGGTAAGTAAGTTGGTTGGTTGGGAGCAAGTACATCTAATGACAGTTGATGAACAACAGATCTAAGGTTCCTACCTCTTGGAGTGCACAGTCGCGAACCCCAGTACTGATGTTTTGCATTGTTGTCCCCTCCAGCTAAAAACGAACTACCAAGAGCTTCAAAGATTTTTGTAAACATTTGCTCTGTAATTATATACTTGGGGGCAATAAAGGGCAGCTATCGTCACATTCTTGTGTTTGGTCTGTAAGTGTATTCCTGTGATTTTTATCTGAGGAGTAGAGTCAAGATGAATGGGAAAATGTTTTAGTATAGATTTGATTGCAATGACAGTACCTCCGTGTGCAGTGTTGTCAGGATGGTCTGTTCTGTATAAAGTATATCCAGAGATGCTAAGTTTATTTTGAGGTGTCAGATGTGTTTCCGTCAGTAAGGCTATGTCTGTGTGTTTGTGATGGAGGTGTATATCTAATTCAGTCTTTCGTTGTATAACTCCGTTTACATTCCATAGTAGGATTGATAAGGAGCCCACAGTCAGAGAATTAAGGGCATACAGTCTCTGTTATTTGGTTCAATTTAGAAATGAGGCTGATAAGAGGTTGGACAAGGTTGTTGAGATTATTTAGGGCAAAAATAAGTTCTGATGGATCAAAATTAGCAGGCAGGACCTGAACTGTACTTACATGATTCATGCCTGACCAAGTCTGTTGTGGCTGTACCATAATATTTGAATGAACATGATCTTGATAGTTCGGTTCTGGAGCACTGGGCTGCTCCTGTAGAGGGCGATTTTGCAAAGGTGGAAACTGCCTTGGCTCAGGAGGAGGCTCTACAACCACTGGTTGAAGACGATTTCTGTTGCTGCGTTGACCTCATAATTCTCTGTAGGTACTGAGGCATCCTCTGTAGTTAGCAGGATGAGCTCCTTCGCAATTTGCACATTTCGTGAGTGTTTCTCTGGTTTTTTGGCATACTGATGTCTCATGGGCTTGGCCACATCGCACGCACTGAACCTGATGGTAACAATAGCTGTTCGTGTGACCAAAGCCCTGACATCTTGCACATTGTGGAATATCTTGTTTTTTTCTTGGTTCTTCTATCTTCACATGAGTATAATATAGAAATTCAATGTCATAAATTTTTTCATTGTATGAATTTTTTGATACATCAACGAAAAACATTATTCTTGTTGTAATATTTATTGCTTTGTATCCATTTCTCAACAACTCATCTTTTATAATGGAAGGAGGAGTAGAGTGGTGTAAACCTATTATAACTATTCGGGCATTTTTTTCTTCAGCCAGTTGAAATGTGTGAAAGTCTGCGTTCACTAGTTTTAGGCTTCTGACAGCACTCCTGTAGCTTTCAGCTGTTTACAGAAGTAATGTTACTATGGCCTTATTTGTTGTTTTTAAAGTGAAATTATTAATGCCTACCTCTTTTTCTATAAATAAGACAAAGGGTGGATTGTTTTCAATACCACGGACATATATTGGAAGTGGCTTCTTACTAACAGGAGTTATGTTAGTTTGTTGTACTTGAGTATTTTGTTTTTCTAATGAGGACAAAACTTCGAACTGATTGGATAATTTTATATCACTTTCCTTTTTAGCTTGTTTTCTGTGGTTGGCTATAGCTGCTGGTCTTTTTTTTCCAATGACAACTTCCCATAATTCATGGTTAAGGGCACCAGTAGGTGTATCATCAATTGGCATCTCCATACCTCAGAATGCTTCAGCCATAGCCGAAATTTTAATTAACTTCTTCACTACGGTACACTACAGTTTTAAATTATCACTTTTTGCCTAAAAACTATCTGTTTTTACCATTGAAAACGGTTATATTAGGCGGACACAATTTAAAAACAATCACCTTTCACAAATTCGATCAGCTGATCTTATAGTAAATTTAACTAGCTTTCATCAGATGAAAAAATGAAATTTTGGATTTCTCTGAAAATCCTAATATGCTTGGCCTATTTAATGCTCTTTGGTTGGAAGTAATTAAAATATTATTTTTTTACTTTTTAGTTCAAGTTTGTACATGTAAGTTTAATCTTGAATTTTTTTTTCCCTAAAAATTATTTTTTCATTAATTTTTGTAATGATAATTACCAGGTTAATTTTATATAAATAAAAACAGGCATGATCAAAGTAATAACAATGAGAAAACGATTTGCCATGTTAAGTAAACATATTTTGGATCTAATCGAGCCTATCACCATAATTCCATTTTTCATGGAAGTAAAAATGGAAATGTTATATATTTAAATAGTTCAAAAATAACATCTGTAAAAAAATTCACCTATATTCGAAATTTCGAATACAGATTCAAGTATAAGATAATTTATTCTAGTAGTATTCGAATACAACTAAATGTATTCGAATAATGTATATTCCTATTCGAATTCATTAAACACCGAATACATATACTTTTTTTATTCGATATCCGAATACTTTAAAAGTATTCGATTTTCGAATAACATATTTAAATGAAACAAATTACTATCTGTATTCGTATCTAGATAGATTGTTATCTAGATATTGCCCAACTCTGTGTGTAGGTATGTTTATGAAATCTAAATAAAGTAACTGTATTTAAACATGATAAGAATCAAATTATATTTGCTCAACATAAATCTATCTAAATGTTTATAAAATATATTATAGTTAAATTAAACTCAACACTTACCTTTGAATAAGAAATATTAGATAGTATATCATATTCATAACTTGGTTTCATTTATATTGTTTATCTTAGGATTCATAAACTTTTCATCTATATTTTCAAACAGTCGATGGTAATTGGCCTAACTTAGAACAACAAAGATCTCTAAACCATTCCTCATAGTTACAGTCCCTTCTACTTTGTTGTAATTTGATTGTGTTGCACTTCAAATAAAATTATTTATTCAGGTTTCAGAGCAAGCAATGGGCCATTTTCTAAAGCAATAGGCAGTCCCCTTTCCAACATTTACTACTTAGTTAGCTACTTTATAATTTAGGAATTAATAAATAATGTTCCACTTCTATAACGTTCAGTTTACTTGGAAACAAGTATAACACTGAAACTAGTTCTGATTTCAAAAATAATTAAACAACTCCCAATTAGATTAGTTATCTATAAATGTTCAGAGTTTCTAAACTCTAAGATTCAGGATTCAGCAAATATAAAGTGGATACCTTACCCTTAAATGGGTTGAGCATAATGCTGATCAAATCACCAATGGGAATAACCACTCATCAAGAAAAAGTAATACCGTGCCAAGCAGCTCAATACTGTTAAAAGAAATGGTAACAGTATAAACATTTCATACAATTGTATGAAACCCTGTTCATTCTAGGCTCACAGAGCCTATTAACTCAGAGAACTCATGTTTTTCTTCTATGATAATAAGAATTTCATTGGTAGCGACATTAGCTTAGTTTTAAGCCATATTGAGCAGATTTTTCACAAGTTTGCTCCTCTAAAGATATGTGTCTGAAAAGACAAAAAAACATTCCATTTGCTTAATAAAAGAAAATCCTTTTTTTTTTTTCTTTTTTTTTTAATTAAATGTTTTATAACCATATCAGAACCATATTCAGAAGAGTGCCTGTGAGAAGAGTGATTTATGAAGATATGTAACCTCTGTAAGCAATTGCGATGATATTACCACTTGATTATTATACTTCAGGAAGCAAATGTCCTTCCATGTTGGGGAACAGTACTGTAATGTAGAGAACACCAATACACTATAATAACCCCACTTTACAGACAAAGTTCACCCACAATATTTACTCTATGTCTGCCTGGCCTTGGTAGTGTGCATCTGCAGGCTTTAAAGTGGCAGTCCCACAAACAGATTACAGATTACAACACTAATATTAATAAAAATCAAAAGAAAGTCTAGCATACTGGATTTTTTAAAAAGGCAAAAAATTGGCATTGATTCCAGACTGTTTGAATAAAGGCATTCAAGGGAAGGACCGATTGAAGAATTATTACAATTGTAAGTAATACTGCATCCTCAACATCAAACAGTTAAAGAAGTTAAGAGGAAGATGTAACCCTCAATACTCAGTAAACCTAGGTATAATTTAACAAATTGTTTAAATTTGCTTTTAGCTGTATTTCTTCAATTTCTTTTACTTTAGCTAAAATGTTCAACTAACTTACTTTGAGAGAGAAAGCAGCGAGCAGCTAATGCAGCTTCTAACACTGTGATACCTGGTTTAAGCAACATCTCAACAAGCTCAGCACCACGGAATGCTGAACTTACATCTTCCCAACTTAAACCTAATAAATTAAAAAAATATATTAGGGATACTAAGATTAACTTTTTAAATGCAGAAACAATGAAGTTGCTTTGCTGCAAGCTTTTAATTTGTTATATGATGATTCCTTAAAGCACAATAAGGAAAATATTTTAAACTGAACATAGCTATATAAACAAAAATTACAGTACAAACTAAAAGAAACAACTCTGCACCACTGCATATTTACAATTAATGAGATATTTACAATCTTATTGTATAATAAGAAATTAGAATCTATTCATTAGCATATAATATTTTTAATTCAATTATATATTATATAACAATAGGTAATCAGAGAAACTCTATTGAGCATACGACAAATCTCATATACAAGATAGAAATTATAAATATCTTATAATAATCATATATACAATTTAAAATAAAATAAAACAATTATTTACAATAATACACCCCAAAAATAATAATTTAAAAGCATACTGCTTATCATTCTTATTCAAAATCCGTTTAACAAAATTTTATAATAATTCCAAATGTAATGGTTTTCTAATTATAGTTATCTATTTCATAGAAGGAATAGAACTTTTGTATCTCCTCCCATCAATTATATTATAAAAAACTGGATTATAATTTTTAAATAAAATGAAAATTATATCATATCATTTCAGGCAAAGCATGAATACAATCTTCAGAGCAAGATCAGCTAGCTAGTTAGCAACTGTCATTGTAGCTATTGTAATAAATAAAAACAAATTTTTAAATTTTGTTTTATTATAAATCTCCTCGAGACAGATCCTCAACTAAATACTAATTTAGATGATGCCACAGTCAAAATTATTATTTGATTATATTCCTATCTTACCTAACGACAATGAAGGTTGAGTTGCAACATAAGTGTAGGCTCTCCTGGCAAGAGATTACATTATTACCAGTTCAGATCATCTTCATAACCATACACTACATTGTTCATCCATCTATCTTTGAACATCAGCTTCAGCCTGCTTAAAATGGGCTGATCCTACTTATGCCTTCCAGCCAAACACAAATGATTCATAATGTTTCCATTATTGAGAGAATTCATTCTCAGTGAAGACATGAATTATTGTCTTTCTCAGGAGTCATAAGCCATGATGTGTGCTCTGCAGTTTCCAAAACTCAAATTATTTTTAATAGCAAACTAAAGAAGAGTTGTTAATGTTCACAATTTAAAAAATGGAGAATAAGTTCATATCTCCATTCGATAGGAATCCCATGACTGATAATGTATTGGCTTAATTATATTCAGTCATCTTTAATCTTGAAAAAATCCACTAGCAATTAATGATATTTGAATTAGAAGGATCTTTAATTACTACCCAGGTTTGATTATACTAGGTATCGGGTATATATTGTTGAAAAATATGTAATATTAATGATTGTAAATATTAAAACAGAACAGGCGAATGGATGCCCCAGAATGTTCAGGTACATGCTAGACTAATTGGGCCAGAGACTGAGACGTGGAATATGGATTAGACCAAGATCCTAGGTGAATGATTCATACATCAATTACGAATAAGATATTTTTTTTTTTGTGTGTGTGTGTATTGATCATCAAGCAATTTTGGCCACAAAGGCCTTTTGATACTTCTCACCTCCATAAGATATATTGAATGTAACAGAAAATGTTTGCTTCAAAAGTTGCCAGCACAAAATAATTTTAACTCTTGACTTCTTTGAAGACGTTTTAGACGCACTAGACTTGATGATGATTACCATGCTTTTAAGGTTCTCCGCAATTTAACCCAAGCTACCATCCGGCGAACGAAATCCATTTACTTCCACGAAGCCTTCTTATCCGCCCCCGATCCCAAATCCAAATGGCAGCTCCTCCGTAAACTTTCTCTCGTTCAAAATACACCTAGTTCCTCTCCCTCGGGAGTCCTTCCTGTCACACCTAACGAGTTAAATTCCTATTTTGTCTCTACCTCTACTTCTACACCATATCCATCCCCTCAGTTGCCCCTTCTACCTCCTGCATTCAATGATAATCACTTTTATTTTCCTTACATCTCTCCCACAGACCTCATTTCCTCCATAATGAAATCCCACACCAATTCAACTGGATTAGACGGTATTCCTGTCAAATTGATAAAATTATGCCTTCCTGAAATCCTACCGGTTCTCCTTTTCATATATAATTTTTCCCTCCAGAATTCTGTATTTCCCACCTCTTGGAAAAAGGCCCTAATCCACCCTATAGTCAAGAACCCAAATCCCACAACCCCAAAAGATTACCAACCGATCTCCATACTTTCTAACCTCTCTAAGCTCCTAGAAAGATTAGTACAATCCCAGATCTCCAACTACCTCGAAGATTCCAATTTACTTGACCCGTTCCAATCCGGTTTCCGCCCCGGCCATTCTACTCAATCCGCTCTCACCAAAATTATCAGTGACATCCAGGATGCAATGGATAAAAAAGAATTAACCATCCTCATACTCCTAGACTTTTCCAAGGCCTTCGATTCCTTAGACCACACAATCCTCTTTTCTAAACTGAAATCTCTAAACTTCTCCAATAGCGCTCTCATGTGGTTTCATTCATTGCTTTCCCACCGTTCTCAATCAGTTACCATTCCCAACCAAGGTTCATCCTCTTTCCTCACTTTGCGATCAGGCGTAGCTCAAGGATCCAGCATTTCTCCTCTCTTGTTTAATTCCTATATAAATGATCTTCCTAACTCCATTCATAATTGTTCCTACCACCTTTACGCCGATGATTCTCAAATTTATCTTTCCTTTCCTCCAGCCGAGTTATCAACTGCATTTTCCAAAATTCAGCAAGACTTTGAATGCAGCTAAAACTCAAGCAATCGCAATAGGATCCCATTCCCTCCTTCGATCGAATACCAATTTCCCTACTTTATTCCTAAAGGGTCACCCTATATCTTTCCTCTCCTCTGTTAAAAACCTAGGTTTAACAATCGATCAAAACCTTTCCTGGAAACCCCACATTGCCCAAATCTCCTGACGATTGATTGGCATCCTAAAATTATTCCACCGTTCCCGACACCTACTTCCTCCATCCACACATAAACTCCTAGTATCCTTCCTCATATTCCCCCTATTTGACTATGGATGTGTGATTTATGGTGGACTCTCGATGGTTCTTGAAGATAGACTAAAGCGTATCATGAACTGTTTCATAAGATTGTTTTTGGAACCTCGAGACGCTCTCATGTGTCCTATCTTTACACCAAGTTAAATTGGCTTTCGCCTTCCTTCCATAGAGATTACTTCCTTGGTTCATTCCTCTTCCAAGTTATTAACACACATAACCCTCCGTCTATTCACAGTATCCTACATTTCAAGTCCTCAATCCAATCATTGCATACAAGGTCCCGTCTCTCCGATCTCTACACCCCATCCTACAGAACTACTGCTTTCCAACGTTCCTTTCTTGCCCGCTCCGCTATTCTTTGGAATTCTCTTCCTCCTTCTATTCGTAATGCACCCTCCCTTGGAACTTTTAAAACACTCCTCTTCCACCACCTTTCCTCCCTCCAGTCGGATGCTATCTAATTATATAGATGCTTTAATAAATTTCACCCAAGGATATCAAATATAAAAGTTTAGCCTGTTTAAACAATCTTCATATGATAATGTTTTGTCTATCATTGAAATAATTTTCATTTTTATTCTTTTTTCATCATTATATTTTCTTCATCCGTTATTAGATTCAACATCAGAAATACATTGTGTAATCAATGTCTTATATAATATTTTTTCTTTTACTGATTGTAAATATAGTTTATGTATGTATGTAGCGTGTATGTGTTTATATATGCGTATAGATTTTTTGTTTCATTTTATTACTTATTTTATTGTGAAATTGTATTTACTTTAATTGTTTTATTTTATTATCTAATTTATAATCTCTAGGCCAGATATAACTTAAGTTCTGTCATGTAACTATTATTCTTAAGGGACTTTGTCCCAGAATAAAATTTGTTTTTCTATTCCATTCTATTCTGAAGGAAAGAAGAGAGAGAGAGAGAGAGAGAGAGAGAGAGAGAGAGAGAGAGAGAGAGAGAGAGAGAGAGAGAGAGAGAGAGAGAGAGAGAGAGAGAGAGAGAGAGAGAGAGAGAGAGAGAGAGAGAGAGAGAGAAAGAGAGTTTTATCTCTATTTTAAAAATAAAATCACTCACTATTTACATACTTTACTAATAATAATACATATCTTCTAAATAATTTTTAAGTATTTTTTAAAAACTTTTTCCCTCCGTTTTTACAGAGGAAGGCATTTCTACTTATCTAGTTGGGGGTAGGGGAGGGGTATTGTTTATTTTTTACTGCTGTCGAATAGTGTTGGAAAATCATAGTTTGCCCAGATTGAACAGATTGGATAATGAGAATTAACAGGATTTCCTACAAAATATCCTACCACAACTTCAATATGATATTATATTTTCCACTTGAAGTTCGGCAAAATATGATTTTCCAATACCATAGTGCTCCTCTACATTATTCGAAAGGAGTACAAAAATGAATAAACCAACAAACCCTCCCCCCCCCCCTCTCATGGATAGGTAGAAATGCCTTCCCTTGTAAAAACAGACTTTCTTTCCATAAAATTCACTTCAAAAAGTGGTATTCTTCAATATCATCTGCAATCAGAAGACAGCGACAAAATTGAGGTCTATGTTCATTATAATTGGGTTTTAAACCTCATATTGAAAATCTTACAAAATAAATATTAAATAATAATAATAAATAAATAAATGTAATAACAAAATCCTTTGATCTGGAGTCACTTTATTAACAGTTTTCCTTTATTTTCTATTAAACAAAAAAAATTTTCTTTGCTTTTTATTCCAATGAATAGTTTATCATGTTTAAAATTCAAATTTCCATTAAGGGATTATCATAATGTCGTAATAACAGAAGTAACTGATTTGTATGCCAAATGAAAACACCATGTTTTTACAATTTTAAAAGTAAATTTCTCCGTGAAATTGATACAGATCATTAACTTGATCATACCATATGAAACTTGGTTAAATTTTCAAGCTTTTGTGAAATTTGCAGTTCTGTGGATAGTTTTTTTCGAAAAACGGTGAGCGTTGAAGTATTATAAGGCATTGTAACTTCCCTAAATGAGGGTGAAGATCAAGCTGTTCTTTAGGTCTCAAGTTTGTGAAATTCAAGGTAACATGTACTCTAATCTAATAGGAAATATAATGCTAAATCCGAAAATGTGGTCAAAATTTGAAAAATGTTTAAACAAAAAAAGTCTTTGAATTATCATATATCTGCAACGGATTAGAATAGAAAGGTAAGGTCTATGGCATTTTTCTTCATTTTTGATCTAGGTTCACCCAATTTTTTTTTTTTTTTTTTTTTTTTTTTTTTACACGGAGAGGTACTAACCCTGAATATATAAAGTGTGTTCAAGTGTGTATGTATGCATACCTGCTAAAGCTGTAATATCTCTTGAATATAGAGCTTTTGTTGTATTTTCTGCAGATGCCAGACCTTCTTCTGAAAAATAAATAAACCAGAAGTAAATCTAAAATGACAATAATAATATTAATAAAAAAAGACTGACTTAAATATAAAATAAAAGAAATATGTAGTAAGGTTCATAAGTTCCCGGCCTGTCCTGTTTCCCCTCCTTCAAACGTGCCAGGACCTGCACACCTATGTAGATCCATGCCTGCTCACTCCCTACCCATTGCCCGCACTTCCTCAGTCCTGCCAGTCAGTGTCCAGCCTTGAAGGAAACTCCCCATTTTTACGATGTTCAAACTTTTCTCAAAGTTAAAATCTGATCATCGTGGGAGGAGATTTAACACCGACGAAGAGCTTCAAGCAGCAGTGGAAGAACATTTTTTTAACAAAGAAGACAATTATTTTTTTCATGGTATAGAAATGTTGCCAAAGCGTCGTATTGAGTGTGTTGAACTTAGAGGAGAATATACTAAAAAACAGTAAGACCAGTTTTTTCTTTCACCTTTCCTTCTATCCCAGGCCGAAAACTTTTGGACCTTTCTTCTTGGATGGATCTTTTAACAATTTCACAATAATCTAACAATATCAGTATAAATTAAAAAATAATTATTATGTACAATGCACTATGTTGGCCTTCTTAATTTAGTCAAGTCAATAAACACATTTTAGAGTGCATGGAATAGGCGATAATTTTTGACTTCACAGCTTCGTTTCGAATAGTTAGAAGGTAAACATACTAAAAGTCCCCACCCGTGGGGGGTGAGCTAATGGTGGGGGGGAGGGGAGAAGTTCACCATTTTTCTAATCACCAATTTTCAGTAACAAATATCTTGTAAATGGTTAGAATTTATATAGAATTAATTTTATAGGAAATTTAATTTACTTTTATGTTTATATGAAACATATTTTTCTAGAGTCAATCGTTTTCGAGATGTAATTGAAATACCAAAAAAATTGAACTTCTCCCCTCCCCCCAGGGGTGGGGACTTTTAGCATGTTTACCTTCTAACTATTCCGAACGAAGCTGTGAAGTCATGAAAAATTATCGCATATTCCATGCACTCTACACCCCTCATTTTAGCACTTATTGACTGGACTAATTACAGATTCCTAGTTTTTTGGTCTCTCTACACATTGTCCCAACCTCAGAGATTTTTCACCACACTTTGTAAGCTAATATGTGCAAGAATGGTGGATCATTAGTCAGCAGTTTCTGTGAAATTGAAAGTTATTATTTTACTTTGTTGATATGTCTACATACATTTTTATCCTTATAATTAACCACAATAATGCAAATATCTGAAAATTTTCCAATAAAAAATTTTATACATAATTAATCATCATATTCATGATCATAATTATGATAGGAAATTCAATTTAGCGTGTTTAAGCAAAACCATTTTCCAGTCAGAAATAGTAGCTATCCAAATCTGATCTGGGTGGGTAGACTCTGGCTAGAATAGATTTGTTACTTCTGAAATAACCCTTTTAATTGCCCTAATTGGAACACATAATAACAATAAACTCAAATAAACTCAACTGCTTAATTGATCCCAATATCGAAGATATTTCAAAAAGTAACAACAAAAAATACAAAGGTTGCTTAGTAATGCATTGCATTGCTTAGTAAAATCTAACACAAGCTTTAAAAAGTTTAACAGTTTTGATGAGTTTTTTACTCCAAAAATGTTGTCATATGAAAGTTAATTTTATTGTTTACAGTGAGTTTAAAATTGTGTTTCTGGAAAATCTAATAGAATTAACTCAGAGACATTTTTGTGGAGTACCTCGTTCACCAATGAATCTCATGAAGGTGGTCCTAAATCACTCATTTCCAAATGAAATTTCATGAATGTCTACAAGCCATTAGAAATTTGCTCATGAAAAATCAAAAAATTATGGTAAAAATTGATGGAAAGAAATGGTGTAAAAATTTAATTGTGGTTCATCAAATGCTGTTAAGAATCAAATAGTATGCTATACACAGGAGATTAGTCTTGGATCTATGCATATGAGCTGGAAAGTAAAAATTAGTTGACTGTGTGGGTCTTTGAAATGTCTATGAGTCTTAAGTTGATCCGGTGCACTGCAAAGCAAATCGTCACCAGTTTTCAAGTAAAAGTGGTCAATTAAAAATAATACATCAAGTAGAAAATAGCATAAATAATAAATTATTTATAATTATTAGAAATAATAATAAAATTGTTTTAAACCAATCCAGATTTTTGTTTGAAAGACCAGATAAAAATTTCCAATTTCCCTATTTTAAATTTGTTTCCAATAGGAATGGAAAAATCCAATGTGTCATAGGAGAAATTCCATGGTAAAGCCCAAACATTTAACCTACCTTCCCCCTTAACCCTTCCATGATAGATATATTTCAGATATCTGTTATATCTCCTCAGGTGAGTACCAGTATTTGATTTCTCATCTTGCATTTTTGAAAACTTTAGTATAAATTGTAATGATATTTAAATTTCAAGTTAAGGAAGACAGAAATTGAAATAAGGTCATATCAGGTAGCAACCGTCCAGATCCTTGGATACCTAACCCTTGGAGCAGGTAGAAAAAGGAAAGGGTCCGTTAGCTTTGGGCCTTGGAGTAGCTTGGTGTCTCCAGGCCAGAGATGGGCAAAACTTAATCATAGTTAAAATTTAACCAAACTTTAATCATAGCTAAAATTTAATCATAGCTATTTGACCACTTACTTCCTCGTACTTATTTACTCAATTAAATTTTGCAAAACCAACTCTGCCAGGACTCAGTCCAGGCAGAGTTTGTTTGAAGTAAATGAATGGACAGGAGAAGATAAGTGAAAGTGTGTAGTGGTTCTCTCATTAATGGCCTTTAGAATTTAAATTAAACAAAGGTAAAATTAAATATGTTTTTCTCTATGGTAAAATAATAAATATAAAAAGTGTGCACAAAAGTTGTTTAATATTTCCAGTTATAATTCTAAAGAATATTGACAGAACCCTAAGAGGTAATATATAAATAATGGTTGATTTTTTAAATTAAATCTTTATGAATATAGAAAATCATTACAATATAATCCATGTAACATAGTGCTGATGTGTTGGAAATTTTGTTTTATGTTTTAGAACTGAAGATATAGCATTCGAAACTTGTATTCTAACAAAATGATTCCAATAGAAGTGGCAATTAATTCATCAATCCTAATTCTATTAATCCTTCTATACCATCATGCTTACCTCAAGTCATTCATAATGAGATATGAAATTCAAGGGATTGTTAGACATTATTTAAAAAGAAACTTTACATCTGCAGAAACTATGATAGGAGAAATATTTAATGAGATCCCAGGAACACCCATATAATGGATTTTCATCCCTTATTTTTTAAATTTTTTATGTAACCTAAGAAGTAACATTCAGATTTATTTCAGTCAAAAATAAAAAAATCCTGTATTACATATTTGATTTTAGTTATATATATATATTTTATTTCAATGGGTAGCATTTAATTAAATTCAGTAAAAAAAATAAATAAATACTAAGGTGTAATTACAAAAGCAATAATTCTCCCATATTTATTTATTTAAAATCATATGATGTTACATGATTGTCCAATAATAATATTTTATTTCATTATTTGCGACGTTTAGTTTCCTCAGTGCCACCAATAATAATGCCTTTGTCGATAATATGTATAAACAAATCATCAAATTAGAAATAAAACAAACCTTTTGGGTAATATTCAAAACAAAAAACTACATCATTAATGATATACATCACAATGATAAAGACATTAACTTGAAAGAATTAGAGAACAAATTTACTCTGATAATAACTAAATACAAACATGTTTTTGAAAAATCCAAATTAAACATACTCAATAAAAAACTTGATAGACGGATTACAGTAAAAATTAATAAATTGAAAATTCCAACACCTCCATCAAATAATAATAACCATAACAACAATCTTACCTCATTAACAGCAAACAATATATACATAAAAAAATATAGACAATAAAGCAGATTCACAATTTAAAACATATAATAACACATGGACAAAAGTTATTAATCAATATGAATCATTACACTTAAGCAATAGAGTGATAAATAAGACCAAAGTAAATATACCCACCAATATATTAAATGTTTTATCATTAGGGGATAATTTTTGCATAAATATCAACAACAACAAACATAAACTCAACAAAGAAATTATTAGACTGATAGCAGATTTAGAAACCATCATAGAAAATGACAATACCACAGATAACCATAAAAACTGTTTAAGGAATAATATCAACATATCACTCAATAGTTATATAGATAAATATAAAAATAAAAATAATAATAATTTTTCGGCATTAGATTTCATCATAAATAAAGACATCAACCAATTAAATTTATTTATAAAAAATAATCCAAACATTAATTTTGTAAGATCTGATAAAACGAAACAAATAGCCATAATGGATAAGGAAGAATACGATATAGAAATTCTTAATTTACTAAATGATAAAAAAATTTACAGAACAATAAGAACAGATCCAGGAAATAATATAGCCAAAAACATTAACAAATATCTAAATAACTTAGAAAAATTTGGATATATGACTAAGAAAGAAAAGAATAATATAGCACCTAACACTTTCACCACACCAATGGCTCATGGACTAATTAAATTACATAAAGCTGACCATAATTTAAGATTAATAATAAATGGAAAAAATGGCCCCATAGAAAAACTTAATATTTATTTTAATAAAACATTAACACATCTCAACAATAATAACAACTATGACGTAAAAAACTCCATAGATTTAAAATACCATTTGTCCAAATTTAAACCTAATGACTTAATTAATCACACACTGATGAGCCTTGATGTAAAAAGTTTATTTACGAATATACCAATAGACACGTGTTTAAAAGTTATTAATGATAAATGGGGTGAGATAGAGCCATACACCACAATAAATAAATAAAAAAGATATACATGGAAGGGCTTAAATTATGTTTGCACAACAATTATTTCATGTATAATGAACAATATTATAGACAATTGGATGGAGTACCAATGGGTTCGAACTTGAGTGTAAATTTTAGTGGTATTTGGTTAAATCATTTAATTAATGAATGTATTAATAAATTAAATAATAAACCATTGGTATTGTATAAATATATAGATGATTTGTTAATTATAATTAAAAATGAACATGTCGATGATTTGGTACAAACCTTCAATGAATTCAATAATAAAATGGAATTTACAGTAGAAAAATCAATAAATAACACCATTAACTTTTTAGATATGACCATCATTTTAGACAATAACCACATAAAAACAAAATGGTTCAAGAAAATTACAAAAAACCAATAGATTACTTAATTACCACAGCAACCACCCTAAACACCAAATTTTAAACACTATAAATAATGTAATATTCAAAGCTATAACCATAACTGACATAGAATATATCAAAGAAATTAAAACAAATATTTATAAAATCTTAGAAGATAATTTCATACCTAAACTTATAATTAACAAATATTGGTACAAAAATTTAAATACAAAAAGTAACAATAAAGATAAAATACATATAAACCAATTAGTCACACAATCCAGTAACAAAATAAAAGAAAATAAAAAAAAAAAAAAAAAAAAAAAAAAAAAGATATAAACACTCAAAAGAAAATAACCGATTTTTACATCAACAATAATAACAAAAATGTAATAGAGCATGCAAAGAATAATACAGATGCAATAGACAATATAAATAACACAACAATAATGAGAAATAATATAAATAATCCAAAAATGTTCCATAGAATAACATATATACCAGGACTCACCAATAAAATAATTCATAAACTCAAAAAATTTGATTTTAATAAAAAAAAAACAGCCCCAATAAATAAAAACAAAATCATTAACATAATAAACAAGAAAAATAAGATAATAGACCCAATGCAAAAAAGTAATTTAATAAATAAAATAGAGTGTAATACATGTAATAATATAAATATCGGAGAAACCAAGCAAAAACTTGAAAATAGAATCAAACAGCATAATGCAGACACCAAAAACATAAAAAATATCAATAAAACAGCATTATCACAACATGCAATAAACAATAACCACAAATTCAATTTTAAAAAGCCAACATTTTATTTTATGAAAGAAACAGTTACAAAAGGAAAATTTTGGAATCCATCTTCATAACAAAAAATTTGAACACAGCTGTAAATTTCAAAACAGATACACAAAAAATAGGAGCCCACTATGCACTACTAATAAAAAAACTGAATATATAAATGTTAACCTTTGGACCTATTGCAGTAATGGACAGTGATAATGAAGGTGAAAATATGAGCAAAAATTTTAGTTCAAATAGAGTTTTTATTTTTTCGTTTCGTTATTTTGAGGTAATTATATCAATTAACAATAGCTATACGATAATAGTAAATTTTGCAAAATCATAGATGTGCAGTTGAACATTGTACTTTTTTCATATTTTTATTTATTAGGATTTTTTATATTTATATTGTTTTTATTTGTTATTCATTAAGTTTTAATGTATGTAGATTTGACATGATACCAGTGACAAGACTTTTAGTCGATTAAAGATTATTGTGGAAATGGATCTTGTATTTTTGGACATTTGTAAGGTAATTCATTAGTTATATAAAGTACATGGTCGAATATAGATGCACATAATATACCTTACTCGCAATTTGCCATGCATGTGTGTTTTTGCATGTTTCAGAGCTTGATAATGTGGCAATGACCATGAAACGTCGCAAATAATGAAATAAAATATTATTATTGGACAATCATGTAACATCATATGATTTTTAATAAATAAATATGGGAGAATTATTGCTTTTGTAATTACACCTTAATATTAATTTCTCCTTGGTAATTGATATATTGTATAAATAAATACATACATATATATGTATGTATTACAATTACAATTGATAATTGTAAAAACAAAAGGTGGATTGATTATCTTTTGTAACTACATAAAGAAACTTATAAAAATCACTAATGTTAATATATTTTTAAAAAATACTTCCTCATTTACAGAATAATCTATTGCAATTTTCATTTTCTGGTGTTAAAATCAATAATCAAGGAATTAAAAACAATTTTTTCTCATCTTACCTCCATGAACAAGAAGTGTTACTTTTTCTGCTAAATATTTCTGGCCTTTCCTTAAGTCTGGTTCATTCTGTGAACAATAGATGAAATCTAAATAAGAAAGGCTGAATGAATTAAATGTAAGAATAAAATCAATGGCAGGATAATCAGATACACAAATAAAACCGATTTATATTTTACAGTGAAACATCTCCACAACAAACAATCTTAGGTCAGACAACTTAGTTCATTGCAAGGGAGTATCCACTGAGAAGGGGAATTAACCCTCCAAGGACTGGCTTGTCCATATCATCACACCAAAAACGTCCCCCCCAAGGAAAAGCACACCCTGCTCTCCCGCCCTTATTTTATTCCCTTATACATCTGCCTTTCTCCAAGGCACTCCATGTGCCAGTGATGATTTGTGACCAAAACTGTGACGATTAAAGCACTTCTCTCATCAGAAAAAAAGTTTGAAATTTGTCAAATTTTGACAATGAATTCACACCAACGGTAATTGTTATTATCTCATCAGTTATAACCTTTTTTTAACTGATGAGATCTTACATATCTACCCTTTCAGGAAGCAATGTTACCGTTGACAGGTAGCACTAGTAATGTCCTTTAACTGATGATCAAGGTAACGGCCGCTGTTAGATGTTAGATAGTTATATGGCTGTAAGATGTGGCAATCAATAATGCCTAGATTATTCACACAAAGTCGGGGAATTCGAATAAGAAACTCCATTTTGCATAGTAATAGTTTTAAATTACCTGGTCAGATACAAAACACCATTCTAGCCAAGGCAGCATCGCAATCATCGATACCTCATAGTCAGTGAGTACTGGCAGATATAAGGTATGATAAGATCAACCACTAAGTAGTTAAGGAAATCGTTGCCGATGTGTCCTGGAATCATGCAAAAGGACTGTGTGCACCGAGTGTAGAAAATGTGATGTAGGTTTGTATATCTCATGTTTTGCGAGGTTTCATAAAAAATAGTTGTCAATTCTATATTTAATAATTATTCATTGTTTGTTAGTTATGTATATTAGTTAAAATAAAAAATATATTTTGTTAATAAAAGCGTTTCTATTATGAAATTCCAAAATTTATAACACCCTTTGAGTAATGAACAAATCATGGCTCAGTGGCTGAGCAAGTTGGCACAAGGTGCTGAAGGTTTGAATCACAACTTGGCGGGTTACAATTTATTTTGTGGCAGACCCACAGAATAAATCTTGACCTTCCCACCCTGGCTAAAATAGATTGGTAACATGTAGGATAATCTGTCCTTTCTGCCCTTGTTGGAGTACATAAAAACATTGAGCCCTAACAAAAACAGTTTATAAATACAGTACAACCTCGCTTAGTCGGTCCCCATCGGTTATCCGTTGAAATAGGTAAAAATTCTCTTACAACATGCCGGTACATTTAAAAATTGTAAATTAAGAGAAGTTTATTGTATCCAAATATAATCATATAATAATAAGAATTAAAAATATAATAATTAGATTTTATCTAAATATTTAGATTATCTACCTATCTTAGTTTTTTGTCACACAAAACCAAACCTAAACAAATGGATGTGCCTTCCATTAATTTAATGGTAACTTAAGAACAGTTAATGAGACAAATTTGACCATACATAACCAAGGAACTCAATTTGCATACAACATACTCCCATTAAACAAACAGGGTAATAAGCGAAGAGAAAAAATATAAAAATAGAAGGAATATGACATTCACAGGAGAAAGGGCTAAAAAGATTTTTTATAGAATAAGACAATATGATCATTTTAAACTTGAAAATACTGTTCTAAAGTGTAGAAAAAAGAAAATTCGTATGACACAACTCCTGGCAATAAAATAAAACCTAATAATGTTTTAAGTATCTATCCAAAAATAATGCAACAAAATA
The DNA here is from genome assembly GCA_003667255.2 of Euschistus heros. NCBI lineage: Eukaryota > Metazoa > Arthropoda > Insecta > Hemiptera > Pentatomidae > Euschistus > Euschistus heros. The sequence continues at coordinate 2,453,445 of RCWM02000003.1, forward strand.
AGTAATTTATTGGACTTAAAATTATTTATCATAAAGAATAAGTGTAAAAGACTGAGTGGAAAAGTGATTCATAGTGTCCCACAGATATGACTAATTTCTATGGGAAAACGTATCTATTTTAACCACCTGTTTGTTTGACCATCTAGTAGTAGCTAGCTGGGGGGGGGAGGTAAATATGACTCAAAATCTTAAATAGAATTTCATAGATTGCTGATAGGTAATCTAACTTAGAAAAACAAAGCTATATAGATAGCTATATAGATTTTGCCAACAATTTAATTTCTTTTTATCTTTAAGAAAACTCTTTTTTAATGAAAATAATTTTCAAAGGGAATTTCCAATCACCTGTAGTTAAAAAGTAAGTGAATTCCATAGGCCCAATTCACACAGAACGAACGTCGGGCAGAGACATGGCGTGGACTTTTGTCTCTTCCGCGTCTCTCCTATTAAACAAACGGTCCAATTCACATAGAAGTGACGTGGCGCGGGTGCTCGCCCCCCCCCCCTTTGTTTAATAGGAGAGACGAGGAAGAGACAAAAGTCCGCACCATGTCTCTGCCCAACGTCCGTTCTGTGTGAATTGGGCCTAAGAAAAATGCATAGAATAAAATTTGTTTTTAAGGAGATTAATGTTGATTATATTTATGTTTTAGGTGTTTTAGAAACCCCCCGAATTGGCAAGTAAAAAACATAAATGAAGAACTGAAAGTATTCAAAGCAGTAGATATTAACAAACTAAGCTCCTTAATTATTTTTTTTTTTTTTACAATTATAATAAAATAAGTTATTAAAGAAATTGTATTAAGAGGAATATTTGTTCAAAACAGCATAGTGAAATCAGATAATGTATTTAATGTAAAACTGAAAATAATTGTTTGATTAAAAATATGTATACTAAAATAATGAAACTAGATATAAAACTATATTATTGGATTATAAACAAAATAAAATTGATATTATACCCAAATCTAATAAAATTAAACAAACGATGGGCCTGAATTTCGAGATCAAATCACTGTAATTATTAAAAATATCAAATTAGATATTTAACAAATAAGATATTTTTTTTTTTTTGGTAGGTTTTATTTCAGGGATTGTTAAAAAAAAAAAAAAAAAAATGAAATAGAAAATTTAAATCAAAATTAATATGATTGAAATAATTAATATATATAAAAAAAATAAATAATAAACTATTATTTTATTTATATCATATATATCGTTACAGCTAATTATACTGAAAATTAAACACAAACAAAATAATAGTAATAAATTGGTAATGAATTCCATATAATTAAAAATATATAAATGCTTATTCTTACTAAATAGAGTAATAAACAAAACTGAAATAATAAATTCTGACCAATATATTAAAAGTTCTACCATAAAGAGGCAATAGTTGTTTCGATATGAATAACATGAGATGTTTATTTTTTGGAGGTGTTTTTTTTTTTTTTTTTTTAACAATCCCTGAAATGAAACCTACCAAAAAAAAATATCTTATTTGTTTATTAGATAGCTATCCTACAGGATACGGCACAATGATGAGTTGTATAAATATCAGGAGGATATTCTGACATGCATAAGGAAAAGGCGACTGGCATTTTATGGACACTTGGCCCGCATGAATCCTAAGAGATTATCAAACAGAATATTTACTGTGGCAAGTAGAGGCAAGGCTTCCAAGAGCAAGTGGATCACAACAGTGAAGTCATATCTGGAACAACTAGGGATCTCACTCGATAAAACAAAGGACCGACTGCAGTTCCGACAAGCAGGTCCAACAGGGAGTTTTTCCAGTATCCCTTACCATTAAGAAGACCACAGGGACCAAATGGACAGAAGAGAGAAAGATGGCTCATAGTCAGAAAATGAAAGACTTCTGGAAGAGAAAGAAGAAGATCCTCGCTGAAAAGTAGCTACGAGCCCGTGGTCCGTAGTGGCCCAAAAAAAAAAAAAAAAAAAAAAAAAAAAAAGATAGCTATCACATTTAAAAATTATAAAGAAGTCGAATTTGTTTAGTACCTTAAACAAATAAAAACCAATTCAAATAATATCATTATCACTATCTTCTTCAATAGTAGTCACAGTTCAATATTTCAGCTGGCTTTATAATATTTAATTTATAATGACCTGCTAAATAGTATATAACCATATCTACATGAGCACAGCAGCCTTTATTATTCTGTTTTTATTTGCACACTCACAAACACATCGTTTAATTCCTTCATGGGTGTTTTTTCTAAAGTATGAACCCTCGCTACAGCAATGGTATGTCTTACAGTTAATGTTAAGATTTATTTTTTTATTTTTTTATTTTTAGTCGTTTAGAACCCAATGCCCTCATCAGTTTAGATTAGGGTTGGGCGATAGTCGATAGTTACTATCGATATATCGATAGGTCATGCCTATCAATGGTCACTATTGATAGTGCCGACTATCGATAGATATTTTTTACTAATTTCAAGTTTTGAAACTCTCGGAATTATGCTGATCTGTCTCTGTCCAGTGTCGAGTTCTTTTGAAGTTGAATTCGGAATTCCTACAGCTTAAGGGTTCTCTCAAAGATTAAGCCAAAGGAAAGCAGAAATGCTAGTTTTTCTTTCGGGAAATATGTGGCTCAAGGATCACATTTGACTCTTGAAATTAAATATTTCGTTATTTTTCTTTTCTGAAGATGTGATTTGTTCATTATTAGTGTAACCATGTAAATTGTAAATACCTTTTTTAAAATTCAAATAAATTAGTTTTTTCTCTCATCTTTATGATATTATCTTATAATTTATAATCCTGCAAATTTCAAATAGTAAGTAGATAATTGAATTTAATTAAATTAGTTGAAATTCTTTATTGAATAGCTTTGGAAAAAAAAAGAAGAAACTATCGAAAAACTATCGATAGCAATCGATAGTTCTCAACCGATGCTATCAACTATCGCCCAACCCTAGTTTAGATTTTTAAAATGTTTACCTTTTTTATCTATAAAAGTATAAAGTCATTAGTAGTAAAGTAATTAATAAGTTCAGAGATGGCACACTTTTAGTGGAAAGTTTTACTAAAACTGAATCAAACAAACTCATGAAATGCAATATTTGTTTGATTAAATTTATTATAATACATTAATTCATCTAAGTATCTTAGTTGGTTTTATTTTTTTAAGCTATGTTCCACCAATTCGACCCATCTGTAATTTTAAAATAGCTAATTAATGAACAAACAAGACAAATTAGTTTGGCAGGTGTCATTTCAGGGATTAGTATAAAAGACTAACTTTTAAACCCAAAAAGTAAACATCTTGTTTTAGAAAAATAATTAAAAACTTACCATATGTGCAGCTACTAAATCTTTCACCTCTCCAGCTGAGAGAAATGTTAACAGAGATAATGTTTCAGATACTTTAGAATCTGGTATTCGCATGAAAAATTGATATAGTTCAAAAGGGGATGTCAAATCAGGATCTAACCAAACTGCATTCCCTGCAGATTTTCCAAATTTGTCTCCAGACTCAGAAGTTATCAATGGTGATGTAATACCTAAATAAAAATAATTGACAGTAGAGCGAATGTTTGAAATGCAGGTTATATTCTGATTAATAATATTACAAATAATACAAAGAGAAAGTGATGAGTCTCAGATGTGGTTATTTTATGTTAAGCTCTCCAATTCTACTCTCACCTTCTTGTGGTGGGTCCAACAAGACCTAGCAATCTAATCGAAAGCAGAGGTAACCGATTTTGAGAAAAGATTGGGTGTTAAGTAAACAAGAAAAAGAAGGTCCTAGAGAGAGAAATTCTTCCAGGGTAAGTTCCTGACACCTAATTGCTGAAACCATAATCCTGGGCTGATAGGATTATTCTTAATTGGATCAATCACCTGTTAGGACATAATTATAGATTCAGATAAACAAAGGCAACATTGTGTTTGGACAGATTAAAATGTTACTACATGATGATATTAAATATTTATGATTAACAATCTGAAATAATTAAATATTTCACAGCAAAAGAGATAGAATAGTGGAATAAATAGAAAAGTGTCGGGTAGATGTCGTAGGTATAAGCAAAGTCAAACAAAAGAGTAATGGTGGCATAGGAAGTACAGTCATATTTAGGTATATTCTTGATAAAGAACATGCTGGAATAAAAAAAAACAGTAGAGATGAGGAGGGGAAGAGAAACAATGATAATGGGCAACCTAAATGCTAGGTTAGGATAAATAACCAAGGAAAAGAGTAAAATAGGAAACTTTGGAGGGGGAGTAAGCAAAAATTGAAATGGATTGTGTTTTATTCTATCATATTATATTATGTTGATAAGCAGTACAGTCCTCCCCCATAAACCAGTACATAAAATAACTTTTTCTATATAGCATCATAGTCTATTTTACATATGGCAAGATAATTATAAAGTATTTTATTTAAAAAGTATAAGTAACAAGAGCTGTAGAACTCAGCAAAGATCAACTAATACTCATCACAGATGCATGGATTGTAAAATCAGTAAAAAACAAACCAAAATGATGTAAGACATGATATGGTAGAAGTCCCAGAATAAAGTTTATTTTTTCATTCCATTTCAAAAAGAGCTGAGGAATGGAATAAGCAGGTGAAAGTTGTAAAAAAACATGGATAGAATACATGGCTCCATAAGACACCACAGAATTTGTCAAGGTACATTGAAAAGGAAAATAACACTACACAAATATTTAAAGAGGAAATCCTGGGAATTTAAAAAAATAATAATAAAATTAAAATATAGGAAGAATTTTAAAGTTTCTAGGCAAATGTTATATACCTAGGAGGCAATAGAGGTAAAGGCATTCAGAATTTGGAGAAGGGATATGGTTACCTATAAACCAAAAGCTCAGACTTTTCAAAAAGTGGGAGAAACGCTATACTTCTACAGTTGCAGACCAAACTGTAAACTGGATACAAACAAACCCCAGCATCAAAACAACACAAGATTTGGACATAATGTGAGAAGATAAAGCTTTGATCACTATAGAGAAAATCAAGGATGGGAAAGCAACTGGAAAAGACAATATCTGCCCAGAATGCACACCAGAAGAGAGAGGTAATAAAGGTACAGTAAACCCTATTCCAGAACATAAAGTACAGGCAACGAAGACCAACAAAGGCCAAATAGGGGACGTAATTCATGTAGAAACCAATTTTGGCACAGTTGTAGGGGGAGGTGTCTATAACAAAACATTAAAAGTACTGGGGTGGAGCTAAGGGTTGTTTTTTTTTTTCAGTTTTCCGTTAATAACTCGAAGACTCTTGCCTCTAGCAAAAATGAGTTTATTTACTAAAATAATTCTTTACAAAAAAGATTATATACATTTTTTTGGTGGGATCAAAGCTTAAGGAGATATAGTGGGGGGGGAATAAGGAAAATTAAAAAAACAAGTTTTTATTGTTAAAAATGATATGTTATTGTTAAAATTGAAATGTTTATTGTTAAGCCGGCTCCACACATTCGTGTTATGCCATAAACTGTTTCGTCAACACAAAACTGTTTCGCCCTATGTTTCTGTTGTCATAACACATAACACGAAACAATGACAAAACGGTTCTATGTTATGGCATAACATATAACACGAAACACCGATGAAATAGTCCTTAAAGTTCGTAAAAACGCATATATCTACCATTTTTTAATATATTTTTAGGACTCATAAGGATAGTAAAAATCCAAGATTGCAAACCTCAAAACCAGGTGGAATTTTCGTAGTACTCGATAAACCGCGGAATTTTAGCACCATTTTCGTTTTTTCATTTATACCTCTAAAATATGAAAATTTGCTTGACATAGCATTTACAATATTAAAGAGCACTAAATTTGTGAAAATTTAATTTTAACCGCAGCTATGTGGATTAATTGGTTGTGGAAATACAGTTCTCCAAAAAATGGAGATTTTTCACAATATATGAAATTTTCGGGTGAGTCAATTTCTCGGCCTGACAAAAGTACTGGTTTCACAAAAACTCCTTCAAGAAAGTATTTAAAGGAAATTTAATAACTAAACTGTACCTGTAGACCAAACTATTATTAAAAAAAAAAAAAAAAAAAAAAAAAAAAAAAAAAAAAAAAAGGGAAAAGATTAGAAAATCGGATTTGAGGAAAAACATTGCATTGCTGGTTTTTAAAAGTGATTGAGAGAATTGGTAGGAATCTACCGGCTTCTTTTTCAATTTAAAAACATGTATACATATCTATTGCTGTATTTAAAAACATTTATTTTAGACTGGTATCCAGAGGATGCTGCATTTTCCTATAAAATAGTATATAGTAGTATAATATATAGTATATAAAAGTATATAATAGTTTATGGAACATTATTAAAGGTTCTCCTGTTTTAGGAGATGGATTTCAAGGTAAAAACAATGATGAAAGTAGTACCTAACTCGATAGGTCAAATTTTGTTAAAATTATTGATTCTTTCAATCTAAATTTGTGTATCATCGTATTGAATTGTTTCATTATTATTTTGTAATTAGTGAATATAGATAATCGTTATACCAGTAATAATTTTTTAAAAAGTGCAGTAAACTAAAGCATTTTTTAAACTAAAAAGATCTATTACTAAAAAGGATCCTAAAATACCTCTCTGAAATTCATGGTAGAGGTCTCTTAGAAGATATATGAAATAATTACGAAACATTTATCTGCTTTCTCGTCTGAAAACGAATTTTCAATTTCGCGAAAAGAGTTAATTCGTATATATCTAAACACTTAAATTAGAGGATATTATTCCAACATCTGTAGCTGCAATGAAGAGATATTTAAAATTGGTAGTTACATAAATTAAAATGAAATAATAAGAGGCTGGAAAACCCCAGAAAGTCATATTACATTTTATTGACTCCGATCATCGAGAAGATTAAGAAAATCACTTTTATAACGAAAAAACGTTTTACATACATTTATGAAGTTATAATATACAAAAATAAATAAGAATGAATGTATGTATGGATGTTTTTACTGTATGTATTGAATTTTCATTTAGATAAAAAATCAGTAATTTTAGTTTATTTTTTACTAAGGAGGAAAAATGTGTAATCGAAATTAATGAAACTGTTGTATTAGGTGTAAACAGAAGATGTTTATAGAGCAGTATTAAAGGTTGTTTTGATTTTAGCTGTGGGATTACTATAAAAAAAACAAGGATGTAAGTAGTATCCAACTCGACAGGCCACATTTAGTTAAAATTATTGATTCTTTCAACTGAGCATCTGTATAATCTTGTCGATATTTTTTCATCGTTAGTTTATAGCAAAAACCAAGAAAAAATAAGAAAACATTAACCATTACAGAAATTAACACAGCAGACCTTTTTAAAAGTTCAGATAGTAATTATTCTTGCACCTCATCCACCGATGATTCCTCTGGGGAAGATATAGACTCTTCAGATGATGACAACATGGAGTGATAGTGAATATAGCCCGAATATGTCAACTGCTATGTCAAATGTTTTCAGATTTAAGGTTTACAAAAAACAGTTATGTTCTTTCAAGTTCCGTCTAATATCTTATATTCTTTATTGTTGTTACTTATGCGTTTTTATTTCACCTTATTTTAATTCTATTGTTTATGTAAATCAGGTTGCTGTGTCTATTTAAGTAAGTCAGACTTTTTTCCTCCTAGATTGGCCATTCGTCGCACTGTGCGACGATACAGAGTCGGAAATATCTTTCATCTTCTTCAAAATATAATGAACACTTTCATCATCAATTCTTAATTCAGCGGATCACACTTAAACACTTTCACCTATTTCTGTTCAATTGTTATGGGTTAATTTTTGTCAAGCATGAAAACATTTGATATTTATTTTTTATTTATTTATTCTTTATTTATTTATTTTTATTTTTTTTTTTTTTTTGTGACATTTCGATAGTTCCTATTTAAATGGAGACTAAAGCATAACTGAGTAAACAGTTTTGTTTAGTAGGCAGACAGGTCAGTAAGAGTATCACAGAAAGATTTGAAAACAGTATCGTTTCATAATATGAATTGGATTAGTAAACCGAAAACATCTGCTTTATACGATACCAGCTTGACGTGTTTTTTCATTCATTACTTTTTTAAGATAATTAAAAATAAATACTATATAATAATAACTATAAATAATTACCCATTATGTAATCGTTATAAACGACCTAACTCATTATTTTTATTAAATTAATATGATACATATAAAATGAATGGTGAAAAATTAAACCTTAATAAAAAAAAAATAAATTAAAAAATAAAATAGGAACCACGATAATGGGGGCCTACTGTCTAATATTTTCCTTATGGTTGTGACTTTAGTGGTTATATTTTACCTAATTTAAACTCTTTTGTTTATGTAGATCAGGTTGTTTAAGCGATTCAGACTTTTTTCCTCCTATATTGGTCATCCGTCCCACTGTGCTATCAGTGAATTTTCAAACTTCACTGTGCACCACATATTTACTGCTTTTTAGCAACAATTTGATAGAAAATGTATAACTAAACCTTTCTTGAACTATGAAGATGACGTAGTTAAAATTTGGTAAAGATTGGTTCAGTAGTCTTCGTGGTTAGTTGTTGTTGTTTGTTTTTAAGAGCAAAAAACTGCTGTTGTTATTATTGCCCATATACTTGAATTGAATTCTACCGAGTAGATTGTAACAATAACAGTAGCAATAAAAAATAATAAAGTTCTGAACAAATTATGTTAATCTCATCCAAAAAAAAAAAAAATTAAAAAATAAGATAAATAAGATTCACAAAGAAAGTAATAAAAAAATAAAATAAAATAAACAAAGTGGATGTAAGGACAAGAAAGTGGATGTGATAGTTTCTAATTGGCAGGCTTCTCTTGCTGCTCTGGCCACCTCCTCATTTCCGGGAATACCGGAATGGCGGTTATTGATCACAAATAAAAAATGGCTTGTCCTTTCACATAATAGTATAGATATTTTAAATATAGTAATTGTAGGAAATTGAGAAATGGAAGAGATGTCAGGCTTCATATTTTTAAGGCAATATACATGCTTATGTGCTATATGCAGTGAAAAACTGTTGGTGATGTGGATTCGGAAGCAGAATTAAACATTAATTTGTCTTAAATTAGATAGATACACCCTCTATTTCAGAAAGAAGGGTATACCCATTTACCAACATTTTTAGAGATCAACTCTACTTTTCAGTCTCTTTCTAATCTTCCAAGAACCTTAATACTAGTAATATAAAACAAAAAGACCTTGACCTATTGCATGTTCTAAACACCTGATAATAGTAAGCATTAAATGTAACAAGAAGGCCAAAGTTAACTATGTAGGTACAAACTCCCTCTCTGTAGGACCAGAAAACAAAGTGGATAAAGGCATCTCCAAACAATATAAGAAGGACTTTCATGATTAGATTTGGAAAGAGATAAGTATAACATAAACACCAGAGTATGTTACATTTTTGGTAAACACTACAAATAGAAAAGTTTATACAACAAAAATATTACCATAAACAGATTTTCTAGTCACTCTTGTTATTAATTCATGACCAGTCATTATGTTTCCCATTTGATCACTTCCCCCAATCTAAAAAATAATAATGAAGATCAGGTTAGACAGTATAAAGAAACAGTAAACTGATTGAGGTCTGTCAGCAACTTAGGTATAATGTTATATCTTACAATCAGTTTAATTTTTTATAATGTGATTCAAACAATTCATAATAAAACTCACTGTTTTTTAAAATAATTTTATACTTACAATTATATTGATGAAAAATACTAGCCACTTAGACTTACACCCAAGATTTCATGATAGATATAAAAAAAAAATTCAGTAGTTTTTGTAAAATTTTTCTTATCGTTTTTCCAGAAATGGTTCTAACAATGTTAAGAATCAATAAAATAAAGCAATGGATTTTATAGATTTAATTTTTGTCAATTTGGTATTTGTAAAGCATGTTCGATGGCTAAACATGGTGTCTACCAATTTCAGTTATCAAAATTCCCAACTTTTCATGAATTTTTCTGGAAATTCCCGACTTTTTAAGAAATATGTCTGGAAATTCTTGACAATTGATATTTTAATGCTGATGCAATAATAATCCAAACAAATCAATCAATGCATACTCTGCTACTTACCATATCACAGTAAAACATTTTTAAAAAAACAATTTTTTTTTATATTTCACATTACTCGAGATAACTTTTAAGAAACACATCAATGTCCAGTATTGCCATTCGGTTTGAAAATAGTTATGAGGTTACACGAGGTAGTCAGATAAAATAACTTCGAAAAAAAATAGGTCCGATCCGAAAGTTCTTTTTCCCATCTGAAAGTTGGTTGCATTTGCTATGAGACCACATATATGAAATTTTGATCATGTCTTTTTGAAAGTTTGATATACCCACCCCAGCACCCTGAGAACCCCATACTGTTGTTAAATCCACTTTCCTTCAGTATATTTCCCACTATAACTCCGAAACTATTTACAAAACTGTGCTGAAAAAAAGTTTTCACAACAGTGTAGGATTCTCAGTGTGCTGTTGTGGGTATTTCATGGGATTTAAAAAAACATTTTATATATGAGGTCTCATAGAAAATTTGGCCAGCTTTCAGATGAAATGAAAAAATGTTGGATCGGACAAACGTGTTTTCGCAGTGTGCTACTTACAGCAACTTAGTTAATTTTTGGGCGTTTGTGGTGACCAAACCGCTGAACTGATTTTAATGTAATATTATTAAAAAGTAAGTTTATTGTGACGTTTTACAGTTTTCGACAAAGTATTGTATTTTTCTATTCTTCATAGCTTTAAAACTATTGATTGCAAAAAAATGAATAGAACCAAATTTGTTCCAAATTTTATTTGTTTTATTAATGTGTAGATGACAAATTTTGAATGATTATTTTTCTTTTTATTATATAATTAACTTTTTAATTATAATTACCTAGTACACATAAATATTTTCATTATTATTGTTTGATTTGTAAAAATTTAAATAAAAGTTATAACTGTAAAAAATGTTGAACTATAGATCCAATTAAAAATAAAATAGCAAACCTATATATAAAATTAAAGTAAATTTCATGCTCTATCAATTTGTTTATGATTATTTTTCTGAGAAACGGTCATGGCAGGCACTAGAAGCAAACATTTGACAAAAAATGAGGTGGAAATGATTTTTTTTTTTTTTAATTATTTACAATAAATTTTAAATAATTAAAATAGTTAAAACAAATAGTTTATTTTAACATTTTAAATTATTAAAACAAACCGTTAAAAGTAAGACAAATACTTATAGAAACAATTTTACAGGAAATTTAATTAGCTTTAGTTTTTATTCCTAAAAATAGAACTTTCTCCCCTCTCCCCGTATGCTCATCCCCCAGGGGCGTTTAGTATGTTTTAGTATGTTTACCTTTTAACTACTTCCAAGGAAGCCCTGAAGTAAAAAATTATCGCATATTCATGCACTCTAAAACATGTTTATTGACTGTACTAAACTGTACGAGGTTCTCAGTGTGCTGGAATGGGTGTTTTATTGAACTTGATCAAAATTTCATACATGAATCGGGTAGTGAATTTAACAAGATTTTAAACGAAAAAAAGAAATTTTTAATCAGACAAATAGTTTCAGAGTTAGAGTAAAAAAAGTACAGAATAACATGTTTTCACGGAGTAGTAAAATAAATAAATAAATTTTGATTGTTGGATAAATAAAGCATAAAAAGACCTGAGAACCTGACTGTTTTTTGTAATCTGCTGTATTTGAGAGAACCGCTGGGCCCATATGTACCAGTCTGGTTTCAAGTAAAAGCTAATTAAATTTTCTATAACTACATAATATTTGACATGGGATGCATATTTTAGGAGATATTTCAAAAAATAAGTGACGATATCGAAAAAACATCACTTTTTGGAATAAAAAAAAAATTGCCTATTTTTGAAGAACCGTATCTTGGGAACCAATAGCTATATAGAGCTTACACTGGTCTCAAACTGCAGAAAATTTAGTTTACTTTGAAAGTATGTAGAGTGACTATACCAATCAGACGCTTCCTTAACTGACATATTGAGCAAAAACTAAAAAAAATCTTAAAATTTTAACATTAATGACGACTTGTTCCCAACATTCACAAATTTTTTTGTAAATTCCCGACAAATACCCAAAGTTTTCCCGACCACACGAAAATCCCCACTGGTAGACACCCAGCTAAACCATAGCAATTAACCTTAATTTTGTAACATTTCATAATATTACATTAACAATTTGAAAATAAGTAAAATGAATTGAAACAAAAATTAATTTATCAACTTCTAAGGGTTTTAAGATTACAACTAAAAAAAAACCTATATTTACCTGAATTTTACAATCATGTTCGTTCAGAAGATGTAACCAATCAAATGCCTGAAATACTTGATACGAAAACTCAGTGAAACTGATTCCTTGTTCTGACTCAAGCCTTGAAGCCACACTTGTTCTTGACAGCATTTGTCCTAACCTTAAATGACGCCCCATTCCACAGATGAAGTCAACACAACTCAATGATTTATACCACTCAGCATTGTTCACTAAACTGACAATAAAAATTATAAGAAATCGATAAACCTACCATTAAAAATATTAATATTAATATGATTATGACAACAATAGACTATTAGTTAAATCAAAAATATATATCAGAGTATGTTTTATAAATAAGAACCACAGAGACTGACAATAAACAAAAAGAAAAAGTAAACTGTTATTTCGATTTGAACAAACCCCAACTATTTTATTCTAAAGTTAACATATACATATTGATGTACCAATAATAAATAGAAATAGAAATAATAAATATGCAAGTGATTAAAAGCAGAAACTTCTTACTATACCACAGACTGAGAAATTGATAGTTAATTCTATAACAAAGGAAAGTACCTGGTTAATAAATTAATAAATATTACCACTTAAGGGAAGATATAAGAAGAAAACAAAAATATGAATGTATGTGTATGGTATTTTATTATAACATTCTTTGTTTACTTACCTTACAGGTGTCAAGGCCATCTTCTCATGCCAAAAATATTTCTTATGGTTTTCAAATATTTTAAGTATTATATTTGAAATGTAATTTACATTTTCTTTAACAATTTCTTCTTTCTGTTCTTCCCTTTCTTTGTTCCTACCACTTGGATCACCTATTCTTCCCGTAGCTCCCCCAATCTATTAAGAAATATAATATATTACAAGGACCAATGAATATTTATGATATTAAGATAATATTTGCACCTCTATAATCAATAAAAAGGATTGTCATTTTTTATACCTTTTCATATTGTTAAGGAAATTTGTGTGTGTGTGTGTATATATATATAATTTTTTTTTTTTCAAATGAGTTAAGCATGGACTAAGTGGGTTAACCAAAATGGTTTTCAGCTAAGTGAGTCGGGATTGGTCAGGTTCTTGAGAGCCCTCATCTCAGCCCATATCTCCTTCATTTTCTGACTTTGTAGTTGTTTAGCTGCTTCTGATTTCTATAGTCTCTGCCCTTTCTTAAGTTTTATATGTTGGTCTTCCTTCAACATTTTCTGAAAAGCTTGTCTGCCCTATATGTGGGATTCAGATATATTGGAGATTTGAAGATCATGTTTGATTTGCTTTTACCACAATTATGTTGTTTTTTGCTTCTTGATGATGCTGGTCAATCTTGACTCATTCATTATCTCAAGGTGTTGGTAGAATTAGAGTACTTGTACTGCCCATTAGCAGTGGTATTCTTGTACAAAAAGTTGCTGTTATAAGGCTTAAAAGTTAGAAAAGCAGGGAATAAAGCATAATTGGAGAAAACTTCCAGAATATGAAATTTTATATAAAGAAAAAAAAAGTGTGGTAACTCTTCTCTTTTTTTTTTAAGATAGGTTTTCATGATATAGTCTTAAGAGTGTCATAAACAAGAGAAATTCAATATCTTCTCCAACTAGGAACATGCTTCCAGAATCTGGTTCTTAAAATAGCAGCTATAATCATCATAAAGTCGATAATATATTGTGCCCAGCCCACATAAATACTGATTTTTTAAACTTCTGTTTTAAGAAGCACTATTAACCAGTTCTGACTTTATTAATTAAACAAAAGTCTGGAGGGACTTGATTTACCATTCCTCTTACCACCATATTTACAGCCAAAGAATGCTTTCTAGATCAACAGAGGCTATCAGATCTCTCTTTGCAGATATTGATGTTCTTTGTTTGAATACTTACCAAATCCAAAGGCAACCTGGGATTAAAAATGACATTGAAGATATGAAACAAAATTTTTGGATATTTATTTTAAAGAATAATCTCAAGACAAGGTAACTTTGTATAGAAGGTACCATCCATCATTGGCAAAATATGTATCATATGCAATTGAGACTCCATTCTTTACTGGGAGAAAGAATATTCTTCACAAAAGGAGAGAAATGATGATTTTATTCTTTAACACGTTGACTGCGAAGTCTTTCAACCATGGTGCTTTCCTATAAGTTTTTTAAACTGCTTGGAATGATAACTACTTTTTCTGAGGTGAGATGAAAAATAAGGCATTCAAATGCCTATCTATATAAACAAAAAAACAATTGTGAACAGTTTTTAAGACTGATTTAGGAGTGTAAATATGGAATCCCTTTTTGGATTTTGACTTATCTATTAGGACTTGGGTATTGCTAATCATCAATTAGAACAATAATATCTAGACTCATATACCACAAAAATAAAGGGCCATATTATGCTTAATCATAAAAACTGAAAAACAGCTAATTTAACACTACCAATGCAATGACACGATGTCCTCCACGCTGCCAATGCAGAAGATTTGCTAATATCAGCAAATTGCCAACGTGAAGACTTCTTGCAGTCGGATCAAAACCTGCATAAACTGTTTGTGGAGCACCATTACATAGATCTATAACTTCATTCCTGAAATGAAACAAAGAGGAAAAAAATAATGGCTTAGTACTATACTTAGTACTGATATTTAATCATTAATATTACTAATAATATTCTACAATGGTACTGTTAATTCTATAAATAAATGATAAATATTAGTTTTATTAATTGGTCCTACATTTACATAATGATCCTACAAAGACATAATGATCACCTAATATGATTGGGAATGAAAAATTTTCTGTTAAAATAGTTCATACTTGTCCAGAATAATAGCTAATGGCTAAAATTTAGAAAAGGGTTAACTTTCTGTGAGGAGCATGAGGTGTGTCACCCTAATGATTTAAAAGAAGTATATGAGCTTATTCTTAGACTGTCATCAAATTCCTTGAAGTCGGTACATTTTACAATAACTAACCGAAATTCATCCCTATCTTTCTTTAGACACCTCATAATTGATATAGAGTTAGGTTACTGTTGTTCCACATGCAACTAAGTTCTATTTATATTTTTTTCAATATCTCCTTCCCTCTCTTTAAATTCTTAGTCATAATAACCCTTGTGATATTACTTGAGGTATGCATTATGGTAAAGAAAGTTTATTAAGAATATGATCAAATAAAAATTATGATGAAGATTCTATAGTTGACTGTAGGATGTAATGTAAGTGAAGAAATGATCAGGGCTGCAGTCAAGTAAATAAACACGTCCAAGTTTTTAAATAAAAAAACTTTATAATTGGCGTGCCGACATTTCGACCTGCCTTGCAGGTCTTTTTCAGGGTTATCTATCGGGTTACAGCCTGAGGGGGATCCTTGAGGTTGGTCTGGGTAAGGTCTCAGTTGTCTTGATCAGGTTCAGTCTTCTTCCATCAAGGGAGCTCTTCCTAGGTCGCCTTTCTGTCCCTCATTGTCAGCCGTCTCTCAAACAGCCTATCCACTCTCTCTCCCTCAGACTCCCTCTGCAAAACTCAAGGATAAAATGCAAAAAATAGACAGAAGGATCATCAATAATCATCCTACATGTTGACAGGATGAGCTTTACTTATGAACTGGCAGGGTGGTTAGCAAAGATTAGAGTATAGCAACTATAGGTTAGAGTGGAATATGTGCTTAATGTTTACATATTGGGGACCAATCAAAACAAAACAAATCCATCTGTCCTTTTTTAAGTTTTCTAAGTAGTAATGTGAATTCCACTTATAGAGGTAAATGCAAAAATTATCCAATTTACAGAGGAAACTTCCACAAAAATTGATTCCACTTATAGAGGTGAAAATATTTCAGTTAAAGAGTTTATTTGAGAGGAAAATGATTGCATCAAGAGTTTTGTACCACTTATAGAGGTATTCAACTTATGTAGTTATCACTTATCCAGGTTAGACTGTATATTATTCATGTATGTATTAAAATTTTCTCCCATTACCTATTCATTCCTTAAGTCTTCTTGTTTATTACATGCCAACATTTATTATTTATCTTATCTTCCCTAACTTATTATTTATCTTATCTTATATCTTTTAAGCAATATTCACATAAGCACTTAATAAAATTCGCAAACATCATTAATATAAACAGCAAGTATTAACATTATTATTTTATTTTTCATATTATTCATCTGAATACATTCAAAAATTTTCATGGTTAGGTCACAAACCTAATTTAGAATAGAATAGAATAGAAAGAAAACTTTATTCTGGGACAATGTCCCTTAAGAATAACATTAAATAATACAAAGTAAGATCATAACTGGCCGAGAGGCTGTTAAAAATAAAACAACATAGGTAAAATTAAATACAAATATGTATGAAAAAAAATACAGAGAAAAACTAGAAAAAAAAAAAAACTATTAATAAAAAGAGAGTGAAAAAACAAATGTACAAATAAAGAGGTTAATATTGTAAACAAAATTGCAGAAGAGAAAAAAAAAAAAAACAGAAACTTAAAAATTATAGGTAGAAACTCAAAAAATTAGCATTACAAGAAATCAAAACATTATCATAGTCAAACTATAATTTTCGCTAATGTTTTATGTCTGACGGTCTTAGTAAATAAATTAGACGATACATACATAGTACATACATCCTTATAATTAGAGAGCGTCGGGTTGGAGGGAAAGAAGATGGTGAAAGAGTAGTGTTTTGAATGTTCCAAGGGAAGAAGCATTGCGGATACAGGGGGGGGGAGGGAATACCAAAGAGTAGAGGATCGGACAAGGAAGGAACGTTGGAATGCAGTACTTCTGTGGGATGGAGTATAGAGATCGGAAAAGACGAGATCTTGTATGCAGTGATTTGATAGCGGACTTGAATTTCAGGTTACTGTAAATAAAGGGAGGGTGACGGGTGTTGATAACTTGGTATAGATAGGTGCCTAGGAAGTATTTTCTGCGGAAGGAGGGGAACAGCCAATTTAACTCAGTGTAGAGATGCGAAACATGGGAACGTCTCGAGGTTCCGAAGACAAACCTAATGAAGCAATTCATGATGCGTTTTAATTTGTCCTCAAGAACCGTCGAGAGCCCGCCATATATCACACAACCGTAGTCAAATTGGGGGAAGATAACGGAGGACACTAGGAGTCTGCGTGTGGGTAGGGGAAGGAGGTGACGGGAGCGGTGAAATAGTTTTAGGATACCGATCGACCTTCGGGAGATTTGTGCAATATGGGATTTCCAGGAGAGGGTTTGATCAATGGTTAAGCCTAAATTTTTAACAGAGGAATGGAAAGTTATTGGATGACCATTAAGGAATAATGTGGGAAAGTGGGCATTTGAATGGAGAAGGGAATGTGATCCTATGGCAATTGCTTGAGTTTTAGCTGTGTTTAATGTTAATTTGTTCAGATTTGCCCAGGCACAGGTTTCGTCTAGGTCTTCCTGAATTTTGGCAAACGCAGCTGACATTTCGGATGGAGGAAAGGAGAAGTAAATTTGGAAGTCATCGGCATAAAGATGGTGGGAACAATGGTGAATTGAATGGGGAAGATCATTGATGTAGGAATTAAACAGTAGAGGGGAAATGCTCGAACCTTGAGCTACTCCTGACTGTAGAGTGAGGAAAGAGGATAGGCCTGGGTTAGGAGTGGCAACTGCTTGGGTGCGGTGGGAAAGGAAAGATTGAAACCAAAGGAGGGAGCTGTGGGAAAAGTTCAATGTTTTCAATTTGGAAAAAAGGATATTATGGTCTAAGGAATCGAATGCTTTAGAGAAATCAAGGAGGATCAGGATGGTCAGTTCTTTTTTGTCCATCGCTGCTTGGATGTCAGTGATAATTTTAATGAGTGCGGATTGTGTTGAGAAGCCGGGACGGAAACCAGATTGGAAGGGATCAAGTACCTTGGAATCTTCTAGGAAATTGGAAATCTTTCTAGGGACTTACAAAGGTTGGAAAGTATGGATATAGGGCGGTAGTCCTTTGGGAATATAGGGTTTGGGTTCTTGTTGATGGGATGAATTAAGGCCTTTTTCCAGGAAGTGGGAAATACAGAGTTTTGGAGGGAAATATTATATATGAAGAGGAGAGCCGGAAGGATTTCAGGAAGGCATAATTTCAATAATTTAACGGGAATGCCGTCTATACCAGATGAGTTGGATTGAGACTTCATAATGGAGGTAATTAGATCGGAGGGAGTAATATAAGAAAAATAAAAATTATTATCGTTATATGCAGGCGGAGGTAAGGGCTGGGAGGGTCGAGAAGGAGCAGATGAAGTGGAAGAAACGAAATAGGAGTTTAACTCATCCGGAGTGACAGGAAAGACTCCCGAGGGAGAGGAACTAGGAGGATCACACAAGGAAAGTTTGCAGAGGAGCAGCCACTTGGATTTAGGATCGGGTGCAGATGAAAGGGCTTCGTGGAAGAAATTGGATTTAGTTCGCCGGATCGTGGATTGTGTTAAATTTCTGAGAAACTTAAACGCTTGATAGTCATCTTCAAGCCTGGTGCGTCTGTAGCGTCTTCGGGCAGCCTCGCGTCTTCTTTGCAAATCTTTAATGTCTTGGTTCATCCAAGGAGCAGGGCGACGCCGGCGAAATGTTGAGGTTTTAAGAGGAGCATGGGTATCAAGGATAGATAGGAGATTGGTGGTGAGTAATTCAACCATGGTATCAATTGAGGAGCAGGAGTAAATTAGATTCCAGTCTATGGTTTCGAGATCGGATAGAATCTTATCTCGGGTGAGGGAATCTATGTTACGGAAGGAGATTGTTTTAGGAAGGAAACGAGGTGTTGGGATATCATATGATGTTTGTATCAAGTCATGAGAGGATAGGAATGAAACAGGTCGTTGACTTGAGGAAAGAAGTTTTTTTGGAGAACTATGACATGCAGGTCCAACCAAGTGTCAGACCCGCGGGAGTGGTGGGTGGGATTGAATGGTACAATAAAAAGGTGGAGGGAAAAAAAAAGGTTTTCAAGGTAGATTTTGTCATAGGAGTCAGATAGGAGATTGGTATTCAGGTCACCAGAGATGATTATATTGGAGTAGAGAGGAAGATAATGGTAAAGGTTAGATTCGAATGATTGGTCAAAAGGAACATGTGGAGGACGGTAAACCACTACATATAGGAGAGAATGGGCATTATTGGATATTTCAACAAATAAGGACTCAATGTTTGGGAGATTTGAAGGAGGTGAATGAAAAAGGACACGAAACTTCAGGCAATCATGGACATATAGCGCTACTCCACCGCCAGTCCGGTTAACCCGGTCATGACGAATGACGGAGTAGTTAGGGAGAGAGACCGAGGAAGAAGGAATGTAGGGTTTAAGCCAGGTTTCAGAGACTGCAATGATGTGGTAAAAATTTTGGGTGAAAAATTCTAGGAACTCATCGTAATGAGCTGGTAGGGATTGTGAGTTTATGTGACAGGCGGTTAGGATGTTAGTCATAATGGGAAGGAGTTAGGGAAACATAGGACAGTAAGTAAAAGGATGACGCTGAAAATGAGAAACAGTAGTAGACGCCAAGAAGAAAAAATACATATCGATGATAAGAACAAAGTAAAATGATATGTACAAAGTATATATAGAAGTAGAAATATTTACAATAATGGAAAATAAAAGTATTAACAGGTGAATATATGAGGATAGAACAAAAGGGCGACGAGTTGGCAAAAAAGAGATGAAAAAATAAATAAATAAAATAAAAGAAAGAGATACATAAACAAGTGAAAATAGTAAAGAAAAATGAGCGTTAACTGATTAAAAGTAATATCATAGTGACACCAATAAATTAAAAACTGAGAACTAATCTGGTAAGGATAAATAATAGAAAGACAAAAAAAAATAACGAGTACACTGGTTTCATTAGCAAAGTGTGTAGACCAAGGAAGTGCAGATAGGAAAAGAATTCCAGAAGGTCAGGCGAAAACATCCAGGTCCTGGGGCTGGTCTATGAAGATTACTAGATGGCCGTCTTCTTTACGGCACCGCACACGCCCTCCCGAGAACCAAACATATTTTAATTTGCCGGCTGATCTCTTCTGACGGGCGAGCCAATACAGATGCCTGTTGGTCGGGGTCATCTCCTTGCTAAGATATATCCGGAGGGAGTCATTCTCCTGCCAGCCCATATCGCGCGTCGAGAAATCCCTCTTGACTTTTCTCCTCTGTATTAGATCGTCCCTCAGAGATTGTCTGACGAATCGTGCGATTACAGGCGGTGGTCGCGCATCATCCTTCCTGGGTCTCCGGCGCTCCACTAGGTCGAGATCTTGTATGTTTAGTTTGATGCCGAGACCGGCACCAATACTTGTAACCAATGCCATGGGGGTCTCTCCTGGGCGTACCGGGATGCCTCGAATTTCTATTGATTTGTTCAAAAGTCCCTGCTCTGCCTTGTTTATCCTGATTCCGAGCAGGCAAACTTTTGTTTTTAAATTACTGTTCTCATCGACCAACTCTTCTATACGTTTGGTCTGCCCTTCTAGATGAGCTTCGATTTTTGCTAGTCTCTCACTATATAATATATATAATTATATATATAATTATAATTTATTGATAGTTCTCCATTTTTTATAATTTTTATTCTATTCCATACATAAAAATTTGTTATTTTATTAGCCTTAGTCAATTTTTCTTGTTATATTTTACATTGGTCACTTATTAATAGTGATTCAGAACTTTATTTTGTTACATATCCCATTTAGTTAAATCTTGCCTTATAATTTATCACAACAATTTGTGTCCTGAGAGATAAGTTAAAATATCAGTACTCGAATGAAGGTTTTTTCCAACCTGGAAGTGTTTTTTCAACAGTTTTAAATAAAGAAATTTAAATTCTTTACCCGACAATGAATCATAATATCATTAAATTATCACTGAAATAATTTTATTTTCAGGAAATATTTTTTTGTTTGTAGCAATGTTATAACAGAATACTGTACTGGAAATCCTATTGGCTAAAACGAATGAAAGAAATATTTCTAATAAATCTTATAGGTTTATTAAACTCATAATATAATATTTCATACCCATGCAACAAATTTTATGTATACAATAAAAGATAAATGGGTTTAAAAAAAAGAGTGTAAATTGTGAGAGACACCTGAATCCCAAACGCCTTAGCATGAGATAAGGAATCAGGACTAATTATTTTAAATTTTCATAACATGAAATAAAATCATTACAATAACAAGAAGACGAAGGCTATATAAACTATAACAAATTAATGATTTACAACCCAGCAGTGCAGGGTGCAGGGTCAGCACCACCTTGAACTTTCACAATGGATTTTTATGAGTACCAACCTATACAAAACTGATGAACCAAGCATAACAGCAGATTTCTTATCTCCGGTGATCAAGTGTGCATCTGTATTCCATCAATCAAATGCATAACTGGCAAATTATTTCTTATAAAAATATGGTTCACTTGTAATGTTTCTAATCCTAATGATGCCTGAAACCGTTAATAAACAATGACTTCAGGAACTTGGATTCTTATCATTTTCTTGTATAGCATTATCAGAATCCAAGCTAAATTGCAAGGTTTTTCCTCCATCCTAATGAATGGGCAGATACCCATACCCTTTATCATTTTACAAAGCCTGGGTACCCTAAAAGTCTTCATTCAAATTAATGTTTAACACTAGGCCATTCTTGAGCCAGTCTCTAGTGCCTTACCCACAGAGCTCTACAATGCTTAAATACAAATAATAAATTTCATAGTAAGGCCCTTGCTAAGAGTACTGGCCGTACAGAAAACTAATGAAGTACTAGAAGAAATAAATTATTTAAATGAAAGACCCTTTTAAGACCTGTAGTTTGTAAATCGAGAATTCCTAATTTAATTCATACAAAAGAGTAAGAAGTTGGAAATCTTGATATCATACATGATATAAATGGAATTAGGATAATATTTTTTCAAAACTAATGAGTAACTACTAAAAATTTAACACTTACGCTGAATTACTAGGGAAAATGTCATGAAAAAGTCCCTTTTCCCGATGTTTTAATACATTTCTTGAAGAATACTTTCTAAATATAAAGCATATTATTTTCGTATTTGATATACATCTATGAAATTGAATCATCACAACTTCAACTACTAGTATACCACCACTTAATAAAATTGAATTATTTTAATTTGAAAACTCCGAGAATAAAATGTCAATCAAATACGATTCATTCCTCTTTCCAGAATCTCAAGTATATTTTGAGAGTTTCTTGAAGAGGAATTTTCAACAGAAGAATTGATACTGATGGAAACTAAGTGAGTATGGCAGTTAAAATCACAGTATCAATTAAGCTCAGACGTTTGTTGCTTATTATTAAAGTTTAACATTCGAATAGAGAACTACTTAAGTGCCTTCACTTTTAATAGTTGTGTTTAAACACGTTAGCCATCTATCATGGATGTAATCTGTCTTAAAAAAATTTAAGAATAGTTTCGTACGTTAAACACCGATTTAAAACGAATTTAAGTACTATTTTTAAAAAGTGCAGTTAATGTTCACATTTGGATATAGCTCTCTAGATACTTCCGATATAATCTGACTCTGGTTGATCTACCCAATCATTTAGCTAGTACATATAAGTTGTGACCAGCTAAAGTTGTCTTCTTTTGAATATGTTTCTGAAGATCCATGGATCAAGATGATTCCTGATTTATTGGTGTCATTTGCAGTTCCACAGATGTCGATATTTGATTGTTTTATATTGGTAACTGAAACATCTTGATTGATTCTGGAGTTGTCTATAGCCGGGTAGAATTTATCAGTACTTAGCTTGCGTTTTAATAATCCAAGATGTGGCTCATATAATTTTGATTATAACATAACATCTTCTGTCTTAACGATTAAAATACAAAAAGTTCATTACAAAAACAAAAAAAAAATAAAGTTTATATTAATCTGTATTACCTTTTCAAGAACCTGCATTATAATACGTCTCCTCAGTCTTGGCTGCAACCTAGAAGTTTATTACTGAGCACTCAAATTTGCAAAGATAGCTTTATTAACACGATGAAGTTTTGATGATGCAATTTATATCCGGAAAAGTCGGATTAAAAATTGAAAGAACCCAAAAGGTTTCGAATATGAACAGAGATCCGAAGATTTTTGCCCAACCAATGTTTTAAAATCCATTTTCGAGAGCCAGGACTGTGAACCAAGTCGTTCTATATTCTATATAATCTTCATCTTGGAACGTTCTTATAATTTCTGGTGTTTTAACATTGGCTTCACTTAGGTCTGCTGAATGTTAGAGAGTAACTAGTTCTAATATTTTTTCTCAACCGCCGCATTTATTATATATGTATCCTTATTTTTTCTTTATTCCAAATCATTCTGTTTATGTTATAGGCGTTACTATTATTCAGTGGTACCTCCTTAGTGGTTTCATAACTATTTGAACCACAGATGATTAAATCTCTTCAATAGTCTGCGGGTTCAACATCGTATCAACATCAACCTTTTTATTATATCTGTATCCTCAGATAGATATGCATGTTTTTCTAGAAACTAATTTTTATCAATAATAGATACTAAGGTGCCAGTCGAGGCACCTTAGTATCCACCAAATCGGCCCGACCGGCGATGTACCTGCTAGTTCGATTCCGATACTTTTTTTATTATTTTAAAACACCTATTGATGAAGTATATACGTTGGTGGGAAATTTATATAAACTATACAAGCTAAAAGGGATTATGCGCCTTTTTCTGTAACCAGGTTACATTTTAAGGCAGTTCTGTGTATGTTATAGGCGACATTAAAATTGATTATAGAATAGAATAGAGTAGAAAAACAAATTTTATTCTGGGACAAAGTCCCTTAAGAATAATAGTTACATGACAGAACTTAAGTTATATCTGGCCTAGAGATTATAAATTAGATAATAAAATAAAATAATTAAAGTAAATACAATTTCACAATAAAATAAGTAATAAAATGAAACAAAAAATCTATACGCATATATAAACACATACACGCTACATACATACATAAACTATATTTACAATCAGTAAAAGAAAAAATATTATATAAGAAATTGATTAAACAATGTATTTCTGATGTTGAATCTAATAACGGATGAAGAAAATATAATGATGAAAAATTATTTCAATGATGGACAAAACATTATCATATGAAGATTGTTTAAACAGGCTAAACTTTTATATCTGATATCCTTGGGTGAAATTTATTAAAGCATCTATATAATTAGATAGCATCCCACTGGAGGGAAAAAAGGTGATGGAAGAGGAATGTTTTAAAAGTTCCGAGGGAGGATGCATTACGAATAGAAGGAGGAAGAGAATTCCAAAGAATGGCGGAGCGGGCAAGAAAGGAACGTTGGAAAGCAGCAGTTCTGTAGGATGGGGTGTAGAGATCGGAGAGACGGGACCTTGTATGCAATGATTGGATTGAGGACATGAAATGTAGGATACTGTGAATAGACGGAGGGTTATGTGTGTTAATAACTTGGAAGAGGAATGAACCAAGGAAGTAATCTCTACGGAAGGAAGGCGAAAGCCAATTTAACTCGGTGTAAAGATGGGACATATGAGAGCGTCTCGAGGTTCCAAAAACAAATTTTATGAAACAGTTCATGATACGCTTTAGTCTATGTCGGGAACGGTGGAATAATGTTAGGATGCCAATCGATCGTCGGGAACGTAGATGTCGGAATAGTAGATGTCGGGAACGGTGAAATAATTTTAGGATGCCAATCGATCGTCGGGAGATTTGAGCAATGTGGGGTTTCCAGGAAAGGGTTTAATCGCTTGTTAAACCTAGGTTTTTAACAGAGGAGAGGAAAGCTATAGGGTGACCATTTAGGAATAAAGTAGGGAAGTTGGTATTCGATCGAAGGAGGGAATGGTATCCTATTGCGATTGTTTGAGTTTTAGCTGCATTTAAAATCAATTTATTCAGGAATGCCCAGGCACAGATTTCATCCAGGTCTTGCTGAATTTTAGAAAATGCAGTTGATAACTCGGCTGGAGAAAAGGAAAAATAAAGTTGAGAATCATCAGCGTAAAGGTGGTAGGTACAATTATGAATGGAGTTAGGAAGATCATTTATATAGGAATTAAACAAGAGAGGAGAAATGCTGGAGGAAAGAGGATGAACCTTGGTTGGGAATGGTAACTGATTGAGAACGGTAGGAAAGGAATGAATGAAACCACATGAGAGCGCTATTGGAGAAGTTTAGAGATTTCAGTTTGGAAAAGAGGATTGTGTGGTCTAAGGAATCGAAGGCCTTGGAAAAGTCTAGGAGTATGAGGATGGTTAATTCTTTTTTATCCATTGCAGCCTGGATGTCACTGATGATTTTGGTGAGAGCGGATTGAGTAGAATGGCCGGGGCGGAAACCTGATTGGAACGGGTCAAGTAAATTGGAATCTTCGAGGTAATTGGAGATCTGGGATTGTACTAATCTTTCTAGGGGCTTAGAGAGGTTAGGAAGTATGGAGATAGGTCGGTAATCTTTTGGGGTTGTGGGATTTGGGTTCTTGACTATAGGGTGGATTAGGGCCTTTTTCCAAGAGGTGGGAAATACAGAATTCTGGAGGGAAAAATTATATATGAAGAGGAGAACCGGTAGGATTTCAGGAAGGCATAATTTTATCAATTTGACAGGAATACCGTCTAATCCAGTTGAATTGGTGTGGGATTTCATTATGGAGGAAATGAGGTCTGTGGGAGAGATGTAAGGAAAATAAAAGTGATTATCATTGAATGCAGGAGGTAGAAGGGGCAACTGAGGGGATGGGTATGGTGTAGATGTAGGGGTAGAGACAAAATAGGAATTTAACTCGTTAGGTGTGACAGGAAGGACTCCCGAGGGAGAGGAACTAGGTGTATTTTGAAGGTGAGAAAGTTTACGGAGGAGCTGCCAATTGGATTTGGGATCGGGGGCGGATGAGAAGGCTTCGTGGAAGTAAATAGATTTCGTTCGCTGGATGGTAGCTTGGGTTAAATTGCGGAGAACCTTAAAAGCATGGTAATCATCATCAAGTCTAGTGCGTCTAAAACGTCTTCGGGCGGCCTCACGTCTACTTTGCAGGTCTTTTATTTCTAGGCTCATCCACGAAGCAGGCCGGCGGCGACGAAAGGTACAGGTTTTGAGAGGAGCATGGGTATCAAGGATGGATACCTGAATCTCTGAAAGGAGATTGTCAGTTAGTAATTCAACCATAGTGTCAATAGAGGAACAGGAGTAGATAGGATTCCAATCTAGGATTTCCAGGTCAGGTAAAATTTTGTCTCGCGTAAGGGATTCTATATTGCGGAAAGTAATTGTTTTGGGAAGGAACGATGGGATTGGGATATCGTACAAAATGACTCAATTCCTGACAGGACACGGACAAACGGGACAATACTTCAAACGTTTTCACATTTCAGACACCGATATATGTAAATGTGACGGAAAGACACTACAGGACTTTCCTCACCTTCTTTTTAGTTTTCCAATGTATGACAGGGAAAGATTTCCATTAGTTTGCAGCATAATATTAGGTGGAGGAACTTGGCCGGAATCTCAGACTACAATTTTTAATAAATATTACATACCATTCAAAAAATTCATAAATTCAATTAATTTTGATAAATTGAAATTAAATCTCGCCTCTAATCTTGCTTGGACGGTGGGAAAGAACTTTCTCAACGAGGTGCCCTTCTGGCATACCACCTACCGCCCATTGCACTCTTCTATAGAGTCCTCCCTTAGCATCTTTTTCCATTGGTTAGGTTCCACAGCCACCTCACCTTCAGTGCCCCCACCTCGTATAATGGCACTAATCAAATGTAGGCGGACACTGAAAAATCATCATGCGAGAACCACAGACCCTGCAGTGAAGAAAACCATAAATTCCATCACGACGCATATTAGAAACCTCATTCGCCAGTGAAAGACTACTACTTGGCATTATAAACTGCAGGCTACTCACGGCGATTATAGAAAACTTTGGAAGCTGACGAAATCGGCGACGAAGAAGAGCTCTAGTGTCCGCCTGCACGAAGGTGACAGGGTTCTTACACTATCAGAACCTGTTCTGCCCCTGGGCAGCTGCTCTCAAATTAATACCTCCAGGATATAGAATCTAGTACCACAGATACTTCTCCGCTTCGAGCCATGGCCCGGGGCCCGGGAAGACAATTTCATGTTTGGCAGTCCAAAACGACTCAAAGCTATCCTGAGATGATCACATGGAAACAGGGCACCCAGCCGCGATATTGGGAAACACGCCATACTGTTCCCATTCCTCAAGACGAGTCGAAATGCAGATAAACGTGAACACTGCAGACCAATCATCTTGCAAAAATCGATGAGAAAATTATTCTATTTTTCGCAACATGGTGTCTGGAACACCCTGTAGCTGACGGTGCGCCGTAGAGATGTGCTGGGCGGATAACTGATTTGTAGATGGCAATTTTCAGTCGGAGAGAAAGTGTCGCTGGACTCGGAGACAGGAGGTGGTGCAGCCTGTAGGATTTTCTTCTTACCACCCTGGCCTTGTTATAACAGTGGGCTGAGAAGGTGAGATGGCGGTCCAGCTGGACCCTTAAATATACTAGTTTTCTGGAGGAACCTAGTTTTATGCCAGCCACGTAGAGCTCTTTCGGTAGTGATGTTCTTTTCTTCGCCTGTTGCGAGAACACTATTTAGTCCGTTTTTGCTGGGTTTACCATGAAATTAAGTAAATCCAGCAGTTGAACAATCTCGTTACATGTAGCTTCGGCTTGACGTAGTGCTTTTGTGGCATTGAGGCTGCTGTTGTAAATGTCGTCGGCATAGGCTGACACAGATGATCTAATGTAATTTTTGCCAACTATTTCAGCAGTGTAGATGGAAAATAGTACCGGCGTTAAAACAGTTCCCTGGGGGACATAACAGGTGGGGGTGACGAAGCGGGAATGTTCCTCACGAACCTTTACAGAGAGACTCCTGCCATTCAGGAAAGAAACTATTGTGTTATAAAGCTGCTCTGGACTATCGAGGTCTATGAGCTTACGACATAGGATGCCGTGAGACACAGAGACGATTGCTTTTGTGCAGTCTATTGAGATCATGTCCGTCGCCGGATTCTTGTTGAAGGTTTTATTCACCTCAGGTTGTGTTCTGTACTAAGGTCAGCTTGAAATCCTGTTTGTTCATACGGGACTGCTGAATGTTCGTCGCAGAAATCTTTGGGATGGTTAAGAATAATTTTCTCATCGATTTTTGCAAGATGATTGGTCTGCAGTGTTCACGTTTATCTGCATTTCGACTCATCTTGAGGAATGGGAACAGTATGGCGTGTTTCCCAATATCGCGGCTGGGTGCCCTGTTTCCATGTGATCATCTCAGGATAGCTTTGAGTCGTTTTGGACTGCCAAACATGAAATTGTCTTCCCGGGCCCCGGGCCATGGCTCGAAGCGGAGAAGTATCTGTGGTACTAGATTCTATATCCTGGAGGTATTAATTTGAGAGCAGCTGCCCCTGTTCTGATGGTGTAAGAACCCTGTCACCTTCGTGCAGGCGGACACTAGAGCTCTTCTTCGTCGCCGATTTCGTCAGCTTCCAAAGTTTTCTATAATCGCCGTGAGTAGCCTGCAGTTTATAATGCTAAGTAGCAGTCTTCCACTGGCGAATGAGGTTTCTAATATGCGTCGTGATGGAATTTATGGTTTTCTTCACTGCAGGGTCTGTGGTTCTCGCATGATGATTTTTCAGTGTCCGCCTACATTTGATTAGCGCCATTATACGAGGTGGGGGCACTGAAGGTGAGGTGGCTTTGGAACCTAACCAATGGAAAAAGATGCTAAGGGAGGACTCTATAGAAGAGTGCAATGAGCGGTGGGTGGTATGCCAGAAGGGCACCACCTTGAGAAAGTTCTTTCCCACCGTCCAAGCAAGATTAGAGGCGAGATGGGTTCTCTCCGACTACTGGGTCTCGCAGATACTCACAGGACATGGAGGGTTCCGGGGAAAGCTAAATGAACATAAAAAAGAAATCAACCCCCGGTGTCCTACTTGTGGAGTCCCAGAAACGGCCGAGCACGTAGTCTTATCCTACACTGAGATGGAAGGACACCGAGCCAGGTTCTTAAGGTAAACCGGAATCTTCTCTCTCGTCGAAGTGGACTTCCCCCGACTAATGGAAGAGGAGAATTATCCTTACTTTAAGGAGGAATCTACGGGTGGAAGGAAGTAGTGGGCCCTACGCACTTAACCTTAGGAAGGCCCATTCCCGTGGTTGACGAGCCACCACCGTAAGAAGAAGAAGAAGAAGAAGAAGAACAGTGACCCTGAGGATTGGAGCAGGACCGGACGGATGCAGTCTCCGGGAGGGCTGGCAGGAGTGGACCGGACGGATGCAACGGTCCAGCCCTCCTGGACTTACCGTTCGGAAGAATAAAGTTGCGGTCGCTAAAGGTGTGGTTCCGCATGGAGCAGCCAGCCGCAGCAGCTGCGTCTGCCAGACGCCGCGGCTGGAAGCGAGGCACTGCTTCAGTTAGTTTTAATAGAAGTGTTGCAAAAGGGCAGCTGCGGCTGCCGCCAGAAAATTGTAAAGCTGAGCTGCTCCGGTCGGACTGCTCTAGGGACCAGTCCAGACGCGCTCCTTCGCGTTTGTGCTATGCAAACCCACATCATCAAAGTTTCTTGTACCATTTCAAACTGTATATGTATATGTATATATGGTATTTATCAAAAACAGTTCTTAAAAATACATTAAAGAACACAGTTTTCAGGTTTTATAAATATATTTATAAATAATTTGATACAACCTCAGGTTGAAATACCACAAATTATTTATATACAAATATCTCTTACATAATTATACTATATCTTACATGATAAAAATTATTTAACGAAAACAGGGTTGTCAATGAAATGTTTATTTGACAAAACAGTAATAATGAAACTGGAACTTTATACATCATCTGAAAAACAATAAAATCGTGGTTCCAGCGAGTTTTCTTAATTGTCTTTCTATATATTGTGAAATCACCAAAGGGAAAACGTGGGATTCACAAAAATGGAGACTTCCAAGTATTGGTTTGTTTTCTGGTCTTCCCACAATGTACTAGATTTCAGGTCTGGCCACAGTTTGTTAGTTTTCATAATACGCCTCGTTGAGCTCCCGTTTATTAAAAAGTTTTATTTAAAATGGCTCGTTTTAGTACGTTAGAGATATAGAGAAATTATAAAATCTAATCAAATAAAGTTCAGCCGGAAAAACTTCCTGAATTTCTCCTCGTCGTTCTGGAGGTGCAGCTCAATCAACGAAGAGAGAAAACCTTCTTCTCTTCTTCGGGAAAACATAGGGTCAATTGATCTGTTCATAACATGGAACTCCTCTTCCTCCATTAACAATCACAACACCAGTTTTCTTCTCAATATATTCCGCTGAAGCCAGAATACGAAATGATGAACTTTCAGCCGCAGCGTCTGGAAGCTACATGTGGAACCATCCTGAACGCAGCAGCTGCAGCTTGGGAACCCACTACAGCGGCACCACACGATTGTACCCCCAAATATATTTGGCCTCATAAAATCTCTGTATACAATAAAGAGTTTAATTTGAAATATAGAGTTTTATTGGCAGTAGCGGCATACATAAATTCCATATGTTGAACCCGCTGCTGCCAAATCCACGTATGCCTGAAAAGGCTAGGAAGGGTGGGAGAAAAAGGAAAAAAAAAAAAAAGGTGGCTGTGGCTGAAAGGTGGGAATGGCGAGATGCGCGGCACCTATCACAATTTTTGTGAACTGCTGGACGTAACTGTCCACGGTTTCTTCTGGTTGGAGGAGCGGCATCTTCTCGGGTGGCATACCTCAGTTTTGTAACAGTTCCAGTCTGCCTCCTGATATTTGATTTTAGATTCCTTAGGATCCTCTCGCCTTGGGTGTTATAAATGACTGGACGATACGGTGGGGCTATCTAGTTAAGAGAAGATTTATAGTAGATGTGGAGCCGTTGCCGGCGTGACCGAAGCTGTGAGTTGACGGGTTGATAACTGTAAAGGGTGTCTTTGTCGGCTGTCTTTGTCAGCTGCCTTCCTGCCGGTTTGATTTTCGTGTTATTACCTCAAATGTAAACATCCACTTATATAGTGTGTTCATGGAGTTATGAGGTATATAGGAACAGGAAATAACAAATAGAATAGGCAAAGGAGCAAGATTTTTTAAAAGTATCAAACACTTCGTGTGGAACAACGACATACCTAAGAGTGCAAAAGTTACCATGTTTAAATTATATTTTAGTCCAACAGTTACCTAAGAATCAGAATCATGGAACATTTCGGAAAAAAGAGTGGAAACCAGTAAGATGAGCTTTACAAGAGCAATTAAGGGAAAAACGAGGATAGATAGAAAAAGAATGAGGAATTGAGAAGGGAAATGGTTGAGAATAGGTTGAGTGAAAGAGAAGATAAGACAAGGTTGGAGAATAGGAATAGGCAAGATAAAAGGAATGGAGAAAGATAGGCTACCTAGGGAAATGGAAGAATTAATTTCTATTGGAGGAAGACCATGAAAACGGTTGGTTGATGATGTAAGAAGAGATGTAGAAAGACGAGGAATACAGTGGCGGGCAGTACAAGAAGAAGAGATTTGGAAAGATTCTCACCGTTGGAGAGGCTTAGTGAATTCATACCCAGCAGTAGCTGGAACAGTAGAGAATATGTGTGTGATGTATGTATGTTTGTGATGTAGAGTTTTGAAGCAAGCTCTGAGCTTGTGGTACTTGAGTTGTGGTACTCCTTCTGATGCCGACTTGATAGAAGAAAGCTCTGACCCCGGACGGACGAAGAAAAAAGTGTTAGAAAGAAAGGATTGCAGGATAAAGTAGCAGGTAGATGGGATTATCGTCTTAAGTTTTAAAAAAAGACCCTGGTGCCAGACTCCATCAAATACTTGAGCAAGGTCCAGAAATACGCAATTTGCATACAATGTATGCTCTAATGTGGTGGATATCTAGTAAGTTACTTTGTGTAATTGGTGAATAGTTGAATGTTGTACCCTAAATCTAAATCGATGGTCCGGCATTAGGTGCATGTTCGTTATGGTGTCTGATAATCTCTGATGTAATAGATGTTCAAAAATTTTGGAGCAGATGGGAAGTAACGTGATAGTTCTGTAAGACGAGATATCTTTTTCTTTTGGTTTTTGAATCATTGTAATAATTGAGTATTCCCACTGGAGGGAGAATTTAATAATCTGTAATATTGCTTGGTAAATGGTTGTTAGGAACACTAGAGCTTTTCTAGCATTAATCAAGTCATGCCCATGAGCTTTTCTTTTTTTATTTTTTTCGGCTACTTGTATTGAGGTGGGAATAATTCTAGCTGAAGCGATACGTCTAGAGTGATTTTTATGTAGTTTTCATATTGAATATTAGCGTAGTCCGTATGTATTGTAAAAACAGATGAAAGATATTCAGCGAAGAGTTCTGATCTTTCATCATCAGTCCCGGCCCAAAAGCCATCCTATTTACGAGCTTCACAATGTCTAGTGAGATTTCTAGTATGCTTCCGTCGTCAGATGAAAGGTTAATTAATACTTTTAAATTTATAATTTTACGTTTCACTTAATTTGCAGTTTCTTATTGAACAAATATCCGAGCAATTTAATTTAACTTTTAATATTACCAAAATACAGTGGTTGGTTTATATTAAGGTTGTTACGAGAAAATTCTCTTTTGGTTACTCCCGTAGCCGGTAAGAGAAGTTAAATTCGGAACCAAGAAATGTACTATTTATTAGCAATATTTTATAGTTATTATACCGTAAATCCTCCCCATTGCTAAGTTGATCAAAGGGACAAGATACTGTTTGAGAATAGTAAAACCAGTAATCGGAATCATAATATATATCATAATATATATGACTAAAATAATATTATTTTATTATACTAGTGAGTGGCTAGCTGAACTCAAACTCTTTGGGATTATTGAACAGAGTCCACTCTACCCTAAACGAATTATTGAGAATAATAGGCAAAAAAAGAAAAAGATAAATGTTCTATGCAGCAGAAATTAAGATTTAGCGGTAATAGCGTACCAATAATACCTTAAATAATAAATTAAAATTAACGCCAATGAAATACTTTCGGAAACCTCCAGATTAGAGTCAGACGAATATTTTAAAAAACACCGACCTGACGGAACAATACGTATTAATCAATATCACCAAGGACCAACAATTATTATAAATTAATTAGATCCAAAATAAATGACGAAAACAAAAAGAAACAAGGACTGAAAAATTAAATAAAAATAGAGAAGACCCTGTGGATATTCAACGACAATTAGGAGATGTAGAATATTTAAAAATACCAAGCAAAAATAAAAAGTAGAGACAAATTTAAAAAAGTATATAGTGAAAGATACCGATTATTTCATATAAATGCATAATTCTTATCTTAAGTTTAGTGCAGGATAATCAGTTTTATTTTAAAAGTTTTATCTACTAAAGTGTTATTTTTATATATATAAATTTTTCTAGTAATCAATGTTCGTATGTGACATCCCAGAGTTCAGATGGCTGTGGACTATCAAAGTAGCACTGAATATTCACAGTTGCTGCTGTTTGGGTTATTGGATTTTGGCAGTTTCTATCATTTTCGCAGCTCTAGTAGTGTTTGAAACATGACTGCCCATGACCAGATGAGGGCTATGCTTGACCAGCTGATGGGAACTGGCAGAAATGGTTAGTGGTGTTTTTATTTAGAACATTTATTGTTTTATAATTTGGTAATACGTATATAGTATTCCATTGATCAATATGGCGGTACTTATTAATTTTGAATTGTACCTCCCTTCTACAAACTATTTTAATTTCAGGGGAAAACAATCGTTACCAAGTTAAGTTTTCTGATACTAAAGTATGCAAAAGTTTTTTACTTGGTTGCTGCCCTCATGAAATTCTCTCATCCACGGTAAGCCCTATATTATTTCATTATATTTTTTTAATTAGGTTTTTTGAATCTTATTTTTATATAATTTTAATTTACACGATTCACTAGTTTTATAACATTTTGGCAATGATAATGGTTTTCAATTTCCTATGTAACTATTGGTTTTATTGTTAGTGCAATGTTATGATTTTATATATCATTTCCTGGCCTAATATTTTAATAGTTTTTTATAAGGACATTTATTATTAGTTTAGTGTCATTGTATTAATGGGCTTGTATTTTTATTGGATTAATTATTTTCATATTATTTGCCACACATTTTTTTGTAGTTTCGTGATATCTATTTAAATTGTATTATTATATAATTTCAAACTAATTCTAAACTATAAATTAAAAAGCTACTTCTAATTTCGAGTGCACATATATATCACACTAAGACCGACAGTTAAAACTGATAATATGAAGCTGAATATTTTTTTATTCAAACTAGATTTGTTGTGTGCTTTAACTTTCGAGCCAAATGAAACCAAAACATAACAAACTGCAATTAAAAAATATTTATATAAACACATATAACGACTTATCATTTATCCAGGTCGAAATTCATTGTAGGTAAATTTTCAAACTCCAAGATAAATACAAATAAGAACTGTTTCAACTCACTGTTAGCATTAAACTGACTGACAGAACCCCTTTCATGTAGAGGTAATGGTATTTCACTCTTAAAAATAAATAAAGAGAAAGGGAGGGAGATGGTAAACAATAGATGTTTTACATAGCCTACTTCAAAATTCAATTGAAATTCCAAATATTATTTATATATCATAGAACAGGGTGGTCCTTTTGGCTTAAAACTGCATTCATTCCGAATATCTCTATTCGGATCTAAATTCTACCACAGTGCCACTTTTGAAGTTTCATTTTTATTTTATTATATGTTTTGGGTAAATGTTCGGATGGCCGACACCAACCCCTACACGCGCCCAGAATACCTTTTATCGATTCTAACCTTGTTCCGATTTATTTTGATGTTCTAGTCGCTACTTTTAGAGGGAAAAGGTTATTCTCCTACATTTACTGAGAAACTCTAAATCTCTGTTCAAAGTAATATTAACTTCTGTTTACCTTCTAATATTAAAATGGGAAATAAGGAAATAATAAAGTGGAAAATAAGAAAATATCGAAATATAAGACACTAAATCAATTTTGAATTAATATTAATTTAATCAACAATTAATATACTACTGAACCACCAGTAAAGTTAATTCCTGATCAACTTTCTGTCAGAGAAGTGAAAATAACAAATTATAAATATAAAAAAGACAGAATCCTTAAGTATTTATTTGGCATAACTCCTATTTATTTAACATTTGTAGCTATATGTTTCGGAGACAATGTTCCATCATCAGGCTTCTAATTTTTTTTAAAAAAAACATTAATCTATAACATTATACCAATAGTTCTACAATTATATAGTAATGTGTCATTCACCTCTTAATCTGTGACTATTTTCGCATTGTCAATTCTCCATGTAATAAGCCATTATATAATATAAGACAGAATCCTAGTTGAAAGTGATGATGTTAATTTCTGCTATATTTTCTCAAGGGAAGTGGAAATAAGAAAACGTGAAACCTGTGATATACTTTCTCATATTTATATATAAACTGATATGTTTTATTGAATTAATTATGCAATCTGTCTCACTTTAGGACAAAAAGTAATATGGAAGACAAAGAATTCATTCACAAAATATGTATACTGAAATTTTATCACTGAAATTGAAACAACATATAAAACACCAAATCGATGTACAAATAAAATTTGTTAAGTTTTGTAACACTTTTACAAGCTTTACATTTTATCACTTAAATTGATAGAACAAATATAAATATGTAAAACACCAAATCCATGTACAAATTAATCTTCTTAAGTTTTGTAACACTTTTACACATAAGATAAGATGAAATAAGATAACATGAATTGATAAAAAACTTAATCCTCTTGTTGTTAACTTCTGTTTCACCTATTTACATTTAAGAAGTCTAAATATCAGTATAACAAACTAAACAACACAATCCAAGTTGAAACTGTAGAAGTGATTGTTTACATGTGAGGTTATAGGAATGAACTATTGAAAAATGTAAACATGAAGTGAAACGTAAGGATCGAACTGGTCGGTGTAGCGCGGGTCAAGCCAATTTGGTGGTGTCAGCCATCCGAACCTTTACCATGTTTTGTTGTACTCTATATACCTGTCACCAATTGAGGGAAAAGATGGCCTCTTTAGGTTTAAGACCTCTGTACTATAAAAATCAACAGAACCCGAAACAACTTTTCACTGAAAACAAGTTTTAACGACAAATAAGTTGATCGGTAAAAAAAAAACAACACATAATTATGTAGAGATATATATATAAAAAAAAAAAAAAATAAAAAAAAATAAATAAAAAAAAAAATAAATAGGGAAATAATGAGTAAACTATAACTGTTTATTTATAAAAGTGAAATTTTTAATGTTATTGATAACAGTTAACTAAGAGATATATAACTACTAACAATTTATCAATTCCTAAGAACTGTTTCATTGAACCGTTCAACATGATAAAACATTTGTAATATAGAATGTAACAGCTGATATTTATAAAATATGATAATCAAGTTTCTTGCATGTTTACTAATTTCAAAGTGAAAACATCTATATTAGGAGAACATAATATTTATGTAAACATTTTCTATTAGTAAAGACCTAAAATTAAATTAATTATTCATTAGAACTTCATAATGTAAATAAAAATAATCTGGAAAATAAGAGTCCTGAACTAACTACTTCGCCATAGAATTAAAAAAGAAAAACTTTTTAGTTTAATCTTACTCTTACCTATAAGATCTCTTTTATTCGATCCATGAACATTATTTACAAATAAATAAATTAAAATTCAAATAACAAATGATATCTCGGAATAAAAATAAAGCATTAGGCAATAAGGATATTTATACGTAGAGAGTACGGGTAGAATCCCAGATTCATATGAAGGGAAAAGGGGCTTCATATGAAGCATTTTGGTGGAATTTCCCACTGGCAGTTCTATAATAATTTATGATTACGACTAAACGTACATTACATTGTAAAATTATTCTAGATATTAAAATTCATCAGATTTCTAATCTGTACAATATAATCAAACCATTATGATCTTGTATCAAATTTTATAATTTTTTGAACTCATCAATTTTTTATAAAATCAGCAAAAGTACTAAAGGTTTTTGATTTTAATTTTAAAAAAGTAAGTAATTAATTTTACAATATAACCTAAATGTTAGCAATAGTAGGAACTAAAACTTTGATGCAAAACCTCTTTTGAATTAAATGTTCACTCAATACGTACGTATATTTGAATTGTTTTGAAACAAAAATTAATAAATTGTTCAACTCCTAGCAATATAATTTTGTTCATTAAATAGTAAAAAAAAAAAAAAAAAAAAAAAAAAAAAAAAAGAAGCAATATTTTTTGAAGTATAGATATTCTATGAATTAAAGTTAGAGAAGAATTAGAGTGTCAGGATTAGGTGTATTTGGGGATGGTCCTTGAAAAAACAGATGGACAAAACAGAGAATACTTCAAATTCAAAAATAAGCACATTTAATAAAAAAATATATATAAAACAAAATTTGTTGCAAATTAGATTTGCTTTATTAATGTATAGAACAATAAATGTGCTAAGAGTACCGTTTCTGAGTTGTTTGATCATACAGCTAATAACATAAATGTTCTATAAACAATGTTTGTATATGGATTATTTTTGTTTGACTCTGATTCATGTTGAATACCGCTATGGTCCCGACATCTATAATAATGTCAACTCACGAGCTTTTGTACCCGATTTCATACTAATTATTGATATATTTTTTATGTTTTGCTAAGAAAAAATAATGAACTCCACAATGTGATGTAGCCGTGAGAAATCAGAAAAAATCACATTTTTCAATTGATTTACACTACTTGTATTTACAATCAAATCACACAAATATAAAAGGATAAACCATTTTGTAGGTACCTATATCCAACCAATAGTAGTAAATTTAATTTTAAAATTACTTTTCCCGATTATTTTATTTTATTTTTTTTTTAATGTTTTAATTATTATGGTTGAAATACGATATGATGGGCCATCAAATGCTTCTATTCTAGTGAATAAGCTAGGTTCCCCATTATTGTAGCTATTAAAACGCTTCACTGAAGGGTATACATTTAGCCTTAAAGGAAATTAGAATATATCATAATAGAAAACACTAATGTGTTCAACTAATGTTGAACGTAATATTATTAACTTCTGATAAGGTTTCTCATGTTAAGGAAATGTTATGTTGTTTACTTCTGGTGAAGTTTCTTTCATTAGGGAAGTAGCAATAAAAATATACCAAACTTCTGATAAGCTTTCTCATATTTTATTTTAGACTAGCATCCCCTCTGCGGTTTCGCCCACTCTTAAAAATAAAGAGCTTAGATAATTTAATATAATAATTGAAGTTTTATTTATTTAGTGAATAAGCATTATTTCCTCACTGATATTTTAACGCATAGATTTCATCATCATTTTCAACCTGATCAAAACTGCACTGGTTGGGTGGTTGAAGAATTCGTAAAAGCATAATTGAACATCCAATTTTTAATTTTAATCAATGAGTTGTTAATCCAAAGGAACGGAGACTATTAAAAAACTATGGCAGATAATGAACTGCATTATCAGTGTGTACAACGAAAGGCCCATCAATCATATTTTGACAACAAAATATCAAAAATCAAATGATTTGACATTTTCATTTGGTTATAACTTTTATTCGACAAAAATAATTTTATTGACTTCATTTGTTTGGAATTCACTTTCTAACCTTACAAGTTTATGACAGTGTGATGAACCTCATTTCGGCCACACAACATTTACACTTAAAATTTAATTATTGTAAAGTACAATTTCAAAGTGTGTTGTAGAATGGCGTTAGCCATGTATCTCTTGAGCTTTAAACTTCTCTGGAATCCACACTACATATTTAAAGCTTTTTTTATAACAATATAAATAATTTAAGCAAGTTTCATTATCAAATTTTAGCTATATATAACACCATATCTTAGTAACCTCTCTTGGAAGGCGATCGCCATCTATCAGTCAATTTTAAACTTCACTACGCACCATAGATTTATTCCTTTTTAAACAATTTAACTCATATACATAAGTATTATAATTGCTAAACCTTCCTGGAACTATAAAGATGGTATGATTAAAATTTGGTTCAGTAGTTTTCGCGGTTAGTGATCACAAACGAAAAATGGCTTGTCCTTTTATATAATAGTATAGATAATGTGGTCTCTCGTTCTTATTTTTAATCATCTGGTTTGGTTATTCGTTCTTTCACAATAAAAAAAACATGGGAATGACTCAGCTGTTAGAAATACACAGATTTGTTAAAGCGATTTGTATTAATTCACGATTTTTACATTTTGGTCCATAACTTGTCACCTATGCATCCAATCAATGTACAAATAGTCCTATAATCTTCCCCTGAATATGTGGGAAAAAAGGCTGCCTCACATGGAGCATTATCTCTTACCGTTTCAAAGCCTATAAAGAACACACACACATAGATTGATTTTTATATATATATATATATATATATATATATAGATTGATTTATATATATATATATATAAGGACACACACACACATAGATATATATATATATATATATAGAAGTTTTTGATTGATTTGATATTACAATCTATCTCACCTCAAGGCGATAAGTAATATAAATGGCTAGGAATTCATTTGTATAGTATTGTAATGTGATTTTTTTTAGAGATTATTACATATTTGTTTTTTTTTGCGAAATACCTCTATATTCTATTAGTAGTGTCACTTCCAGTCACTAGATGACAGGGATTGAATTCAGAATATTCCTGAAAATAGATCACAGAATCAATGAAATCATACCCTTTTCATACGATTGGGTGGTTATATACAAAGACCATTATTCCTCGCACTTAGGTGTTAAAGTCTGTGAAGGTTAAAGAAAGCAATTGTTTTCCTATCCTACTTAACACATTATTATAATAAACTCTAGCCCTTGGATATGGATGTCTGTGGACTATTCAGAAATTACTTTCATGGCCAACAACATACTACCAGGTATGCAAGTTTAAAATGTCGTTTTAATTCCAATAGAATGCGCTCTTAGCCTATTGAAGGATTTGCTTATCTCTAAACGCTATTTTGTTTGTTAGTCATTTGTTTACAAAAGTCAGTTGTTTTTAAGTCGTTTACGTGGACGTATCATACCTTTCTTTGGTGTTAAAAATGTCTAATTTTAAGCCAAATAAAGAGCATTTGCGGCATGTCATGATTTTCTTATTTAATCAAAAGAAAAAGGCATCTGAATGTCATCGAATTCTTGTTGAGACTTATGGCGATGTTGCTCCAACCGTCAGGACATGTGAACGTTGGTTTCAAAGTTTCAAACGTGGTGATTTTGATGTTACTGATCAAAAACGAGAAAATCGACCAAAAAAGTTTGAGGACTTCGAATTGCAATCTTTATTAGACGATGACAATACCCAAACCCAACAAATGATGGCAGAACAGTTGAATGTCACTAGGCAAGCCATTTCCGATCGCCTGAGAGCTATGGGAAAGATTCAAAAGGTTGGAAAATGGGTTCCACATGAATTGGACGAACGACAGATGGAAAAAAAAAAAAAACGAAAAAACTGTGTGCGAAATGCTGCTTTTACGCCACGAAAGAAAGGGTTTTTTTGCATCGAGTTGTAACTGGCGATGAAAAATGGATTTATTTTCAGAATCCCAAACGAAAAAAAAAATCATGGGTAACGCCAGGACAACCATCCACATCGAGTGCAAGACCGGATCGTTTTGGGAAGAAGACAATGCTGTGTGTGTGGTGGGATCAGAAGGGAGTAGTCTACTACGAGCTTCTCAAACCCGGCGAAACAGTCAATACCGAGCGCTACCGACAACAAATGATCAATTTGAGTCACGCATTGATCGAAAAAACGCCCAGAATGGGCTCACAGGCACGCCAAAGTCATTCTTCAGCATGATAACGCTCCTGCACATTCAGCCAGATTGACTAAGGAAACGATTTCTTCGCTTGGTTGGGTACTCCTACCCCACCCGCCGTATTCACCTGACCTGGCGCCTTCTGATTATCACCTCTTCTCATCGATGGGACACTCATTGGCGGAGCAACA
Source organism: Euschistus heros (assembly GCA_003667255.2). Lineage (NCBI taxonomy): Eukaryota > Metazoa > Arthropoda > Insecta > Hemiptera > Pentatomidae > Euschistus > Euschistus heros. The sequence continues at coordinate 2,494,939 of RCWM02000003.1, forward strand.
CTTCAACAATTTCGAAAACGTACGAAAATGGCTCGATGAATGGATTTCAAATAAAGATGAAGCATTCTTTTGGAATGGTATCCATATATTGCCCGAGAGATGGACAAAATGTGTAGAAAGCGAGGGTCAGTACTTTGAATAAAATATATTATACTTTTTTTTTAAATTACTGTGTATATATTTTAAGAAATAAACGACATTTTAAACTTGCATACCTGGTAAGAAACAATCTAACAAGGGGACGTTTGCAGTTGTAACTCACAGATTTGAATGCCGATTTGTATGTGGGTAGTAGGGACCTATAATAGTGCAAAACTAGAGTTATAGCCGCCAATGGGCATAAGGAGCCAAGAAAAAAAATAAAATATGAAAATCACATTTTATTTTTTTTCTCAGCTCTCAGTCAAGATAGAGAAATGATGCTTTCACGTTTACTTGCAGTTATGTAAGGTATTTGATATAAAAATACTTTCGTTATGCTCAAGACACCACCCGGCTTTAGGGTGCTCAAGAACTCTAAAAAAAATGACAAAATTCCAAGGAAATCCGCTGTAAATCAGTGGATACTTTTTTTTATGAATAACTGACCTCAAATCTTGATTTAACACACCATAAATCCCTTATATGTAAAATATTATCAAAATAAAAAAATATTGATTTTTTACTCCTTTCGAGGAGGTTAAAATTTTGAAGTTGAGATTTCATCAACATTTTCTACCGGCCATAACAACTGCTGTGTTCAACCGATTGCAATAGTAATAGCATCACTAGAATCAGCATACATTCTGCTTTTTATACATGCCTATAACATTGGATTTACTCCCGATTTTAGTGGACAAAAACTGATGTGAATGAAAAAATCCAAGGTCAGCTATAACTTGAGATATTTCAATAAGGGGAAATCCTACAACCTCCGGATTTGGGCTAAACTATGCAGTTTTAAGGCTTCTGGATGACCTTAAAATTTTGTCTTTATCAGTTGCGAAATATGTGAGATAGCGCAAATTATTTACATTTTTTCAGAAATTGACAGCCCCTTGCCTTCTAAAATCCTACAAAATTTTAAAGGTAAAAAAAAATTATTTTTGATTTCGACAAAATTAAGTTTCTACATGTTTTTTGAGATGAGGAATCTGAAAATAATATCAGTTTTTAGTTAAAAAATTTTCCTCACCTATATTATATAAATAAGACTGATATAAAATGATCTTTTTCTATTATTATTTTAGTTTTTACACAATAAATTTCAAATAAGACCATATAAAAAATATATACATTTTTTTAAACCAAAACCTGATATTATTTTAGATTATTCATCAATCTTAAGATTTCTATGCAATTTAAAATAAAAATATGTCATTTTAAAACGTTTTATTTATATAATATAGGTGAGGAAAATTTTTTAACTAAAAACTGATATTATTTCCAGATTCCTCATCTCAAAAAACATGTAGAAACTTGATTTTGTCGAAATCAAAAATAATTTTTTTTACCTTTAAAATTTTGTAGGATTTTAGAAGGCAAAAAAAAAAGGGAAGGGGGCTGTCAATTTTTGAAAAAATGTAAATAATTTGCGCTATCTCACATATTTCGCAACCGATTAAGACAAAATTTTAAGGTCATCTAGAAGCCTTAAAACTGCATAGTTTAGCCCAAATCCGGAGGTTGTAGGATTTCCCCTTATTGAAATATCTCAAGTTATAGCTGACCTTGGATTTTTTCATTCACATCAGTTTTTGTCCACTAAAATCGGGAGTAAATCCAATGTTATAGGCATGTATAAAAAGCAGAATATATGCTGATTCTAGTGATGCTATTACTATTGCAATCGGTTGAACACAGCAGTTGTTATGGCCGGTAGAAAATGTTGATGAAATCTCAACTTCAAAATTTTAACCTCCTCGAAAGGGGTAAAAAATCAATATTTTTTGATTTTGATAAAATTTCACATATAAGGGTTTTATGGTGTGTTAAATCGAGATTTGAGGTCAGTTTTTCATAAAAAAAAAGTTTCCACTGATTTACAGCGGATTTCCTTGGAATTTTGTCATTTTTTTAGAGTTTTTGAGCACCCTAAAGCCGGGTGGTGTCTTGAACATAACAAAAGTATTTTTATATCAAATACCTTACATAACTGCAATTAACCGTGAAAGAATCATTTCTCTATCTTGACTGAGAGCTTAGAAAAAAAATAAAACGTGATTTTCATATTTTATTTTTTTTCTCGGTTCCTAATGCCCATTGGCGGCTATAACTCTAGTTTTGCACTATTATAGGTCCCTACTACCCACATACAAATCGGCATTCAAATCTGTGAGTTACAACTGCAAACGTCCCCTTGTAAGTAAAACAATAGATACCTATGATATTTCACCATCAGTGGATTTAACAAGCCTGCTAATGCACCATTTAGTGAAGAGATTTTTCAGGATGGTGATTTGTAGTCTTAATTTTGTTACTGACAGGAGAATTGACAAAAGAGCTAATTCAAACATCAAAAATATCTTTCTTATATTATTACACAGATCAATCACAAGGGCTCGATCTGTTTTTTTTTTTCCTATCTCCTTTGTGCCGTAAGGCTTGGAGTAGCCTCACACCAACATCTGTATTGTTCTCTATTCCAAGCCATTTTCTTCATTTCTGCCAGGGAGCAGCCCCTTTCGCCTCTGAGCCTCTCTGTATAAAAATGGTAGGTAAGCCTCGGTTGGCCAACTGGTTGCTGCCCCCGTGGTCGTGCTTCTAATAGCCACCTGGCTATTCGTTCATCTCTCATTCTGCAGACGTGACCGAACCACTTGAGCTGCTTTTCCTGGAGAATGTATTTGGCCGGTCTCACTTTTAACGTTTCCCTAATGGTCTCATTCCGCACTCAGTCTCGCCTGGTTTTACCAACAATTCTTCGTAGAAACCTCATTTTGGCACCAGTTATCTTACTAATGTGCTTATCTAGGATTGTCCAGCTTTGGGATCCATATAAAAGCACTGGGAGAAACACTGACTTGAAGAGTCTCAATTTGGCGTATTTGCTCCTTACTTCTTGCTTGGCTAGTAGAACATTTGATATCTGGTAGAACACACCATTGGCCTTCCTCACAAAATTCAGGACCTCCTGGTCAATTCTTCCATCATTGCTGATAATTGTTCCCAGATACTCGTAATGATCCACTTCTTCCAATTTCACGCCATTGCATAAAATATTGAGCTCCTGTACCTCTCTCCCAATGTGCATAATCTTGCTCTTAGCTGGATTAATCTCCAATCCTTTCCTTTTTAGTTCCTCAAACCATTCCTCTACAGCTATCTGCAGTCTTTCAGGGCTATCAGCAACTATGACAATGTCATCAGCATATATAAAGCTCTGAACAAGAACAGGAAGTAGATTCCACAACCCTACAATGGCCTTAGGAGCCCTCCTTTTACGTATCTGTAAAAGCTCGATCTGTTCCTCCTCCAAATTCAATCATTTATTAGGTGTTGCTAAATCAAATGAGATGGCCAGAAATATTGCAAAAGTACATTTATGAAAAAGACGGTTAATTGAGATGGACAGTATAAATAAACAAAGAATTATAAGTAAGGGAGGAAAAACAACAGGACAATTATGTTTTTGTTCTCAAATAAGACTATTATTTTGTTGAACTTTAGAAATTATCATGTTTTTTGAATTGCGAAAAGAAAATGTGACTTCTTTTTAAAAAGAACTTACTCTTCTTTTTTTTCCAGGAGTTAAAAGTTGTCCTCCTCTTTTCCCAGAATTCATTTATAATGTCAATTCTAGTAGGCCAGTATGTAAAATGATTATTTAATATTATTATTTAGATTCTGAGAATTTACTTATTCAAACCAAGCTTTAGACAAGTAAAATAATCCAAACAATTTAGAAACATTATCAAATTAAATGTCACAATCAACTCAGTCTCCCTTACCAGTCTTACATCATTTTGGGGGGGGGGGGGAATACACTCGCAAAAATAACGAAAGACAATACTTATATCTAATAGGGCATATAAAAAAAAAAATGACTGTTTTATCAAATTCCAGAGTTCAAAAGTCTGTTAATATCTTAATGCTATTTATTATTGACCAATACTTAATAATCCCTTTAGAGCATTCTCTAAGCTTGTTTACTAACACTGGACTTCTTCAAAAAAAGCCTCAGTTCAGTTATTTCTTTCAAAGCAGAAACATGACAGTGTCCTACGAAATTCTCATAATTTTAAGACATTACTGGAAAATAAAACTTCACAGCCGCTGAAGCAACTCGTGAAATTATTAAATATGAAGGGGAAGGTGTCCTTGAAGAGAGCACTGTGCGGCGTTGGTTTGAAAAATTTAGAAGTGGAGATACGACGTTGGAAAGGAAGAAGGGCTTCGTCCGGCCATTAATGGATATTAATGAGGTTCTGAAGGAAGCTGTTGAGTCAAATTCGTCCACAAGTACTCGCAAACTTGCTAGGTGTGTCGAAAGATACTGTCTGTCGCCATCTTCTCTCCATGGGGAAGGTGAAAAAGACCTGTAAACTGGTCCCTCACGAACTTAATCCTCATCAATCAGCAGAAAATTTTTTAGAACTTCATGGGTTTGAACTCCTGCCTCATCCACCATATAGTCCAGACCTCGCACCTTCGGATTATTATGATCCATGGCCCATTTTCTTCAAGGGAAAAAATTTGATAATTTTGCGGAAGTTGAAAATGCTGTCCAAGAGTTCTTTGACAGCCGTCCCAAGGAATGGTATCAGCATGGCATCAAGCAATTGGCTAGCAGATGGGTAATGATGGTAGATAACAATGGACTATACTTTGAATATTAATTGTATTTTATATCAAAGAAATAATAATACAAATATTTGTTTAAAACGGTCATTTTTTTTAAACACCCCATTATTTAATAACAAAACAATAGGTACTGATTATGTATTCAATAATAATATACACAAGTAATATTATTACATACATAAATCGAAAGAGTTCATGGCTTGAAAAATAATCACTAATTTTCTTTTGTTTAAGTACTGATATTCTATCCACACGATCTCTCCATTGTCCAAAAACCATCAAATAGAATGATGTTTCATCAATTCTGCCTTCCAGATATTGAAGTGCTTTCTACATTCAAGTAAACACTTCTTTATGAGAAATTGTTAATGACATTTCATTTTATATCATCCTATCCTTCCCATAGTAAATATAAAAGATTGCTTATTGTTTTGTACAGCAATTTAATGTTTACTTTTTCGTGGAGATGGTCTTTGTATGTTGTCATCTACTGGTATTGCAATCTCAAATATCTTTGCTTCCTTTTTTTCCAGATCCATTACTAATATATCAGGTTTGTTGTGGAGAACCGTATGGTCCGTTATTATTTGCTCGTCCCAAAATAGTTTATACCTCCCTGACGTCATTATTCTTATTGGCCTATATTTGTAATAAGGAACCATTTCTTTTATCATTCCATACATCTTTCCAAGTTCTTGATGTAGGATTCCTGCTACATGATTATGTCTGCGAAGGTACTCTGTACCTGCAAGACCAGTACATCCAGATGCCAGGTGTTGTATTGATTCCGGACTTTGTTTACAAAGGCGGCATTTTTCTGAGATATTTTCTCCGCAAATTCGTCTCCTGTAAACATTGGTAGGAATCGATTGGTCCTGTAGCGCCATTATGAATCCTTCAGTTTCAGGGAACAGTTTCCCATTTGGTAGACGATTCCAAATTTATGGTTTCTTCCATAAGTGAAAAATAATATCTACCATGGAGCGGTTTTGATTTCCATTCTTCTATTACTGCTTGGATTGTTGGTTCTTCTTTATCGTGATCCCTTGCCAAGCTGAGAGCTGTATGGTCTCGATCCATAACACTAATTGCTCTGAATTTAAGTGATTGATGTGTGCTGAAATAATTTCTTAGGTCATTCTCAATACGTCTGCACATCCCATGAGCATTCAAGAGTCCCCTGCCACCTTGCTTCCTGGGAATGTAAAGTCTGCTAACTGAGGATTTTGGGTGTCGTTTTCTTGTACGGACCATTTCCACTCTTACATACCTGTCAATGGCCTGCAGGTCTGTATCTGACCACTTAAGAACACCAAAACTATAGATTAACGCGGGAAGGGCCCACGTATTTTATAGCTTTTATTATGTTACCACCAGACAGTTGTGTGTTGAGGAGGTATTTAATCCTTCTTTTAAATTTTTCTTCAAACCGTTCCCTAGCGTTTTTTTTGAACTTCAGAAGCTCTATTAGACCCAAATATTTGTACTCATCGTCTTCAGATAAATTGGTTATCCTAGTATTATTAGATAGCCCTATACCTTCACTTTCTTTTAGTTCGCCACGTACAGCTTTTAATGTAGCACATTTCTCAAGACCGAATGTCATTTTTATATCATTACTGAATCCTACAACCAATTCCAGTAATGTTTTCATGTCTCTCTCATTTGTGGCATACAATTTCAAATCATCCATATAGAAACTGTGGGAGATGACGGGTCAGTTTTTACATTTAAAGGATATCCTTTTTTTGAAGAATTTAGTAATTCACTGAGAGGATTGAGTGCTAAACAGAACCATGTTGGACTCAAAGAGTCTCCTTGATATATTCCTCTTTTTATTTTTATTGGGCCTTCGAGGATATTCCCATTGGTTTGCTTTATACTGAGAATAACGCTCCAGTTATCCATCAGTCTGGAAAGTAAGTCAATGACAGCATTATTATTTTATATATCCGCAGCGTTTCCTTTAGCCAACTATGCGGAACAGAATCATATGCTTTTTGGTAATCTATCCACGACATGAAAACATTTCTCTGTTTTTTTACTGCTTGTGCTGCTATGAACGAGTCAAGAACTAGGAGTTCCTTGCAGCCTTTTGTATTAGATTTGTTTCCAAGTTGTTGTTCGGCCATCAGGTTATTTCTGTTAATGTGTTCCATGATCTTATTGTTTATTATCCGAGTTAGAAGCTTATAAACTCCATTGAGGCAGGTGATAGGTCTATAGTCCTTAGGATCTGGATTAGTATTATTATTCTTTGGCAGTAAATAAGTAATGCCTTGAGAAAAGTCACTTGAAGGAGCTTCTTTTCCCTCCAAAAGACGCTGATAGTAAGCTGCCAGGACTCTATGAGTGCTTTTAAAATTTTTTAACCAATAATTTTGTATCTTATCTAGGCCTGGGGACTTCCAGTTTTGCATTGTTTTTACCGCTTGCACTACATCCTCTATAGTAATAAGTGTAGGTTCCATACTGGGTACATTATCCATTTTCTTATGAACCTCAGAAATCCAAAAAGCTTTATGATTATGATTTTTAGCTTTTTCCCATATAGCTTTCCAAAATTCACCCATATTTTCAGCTTTTGGTGGTACCTGCCTGAGAGTTTTCTTTTCTAGTGATCTATAAAATGCTTTTTCATTCGCTTTAAATAACTTGTTTTGGTTCTTTCTTTTCATAGATCCTTTGTACCTTCGTAACCGGCATGCTAATGCAGCCAATCTTTGCTTCTGCTTGTCCATATATATGCTTAGTTGTTGTTGCATTTCATCTTTTTGAATAGGTCCAATATAAAGAACTATTAGCTCATCGATTTTTACCTTCAGCTTCTTTGACGCATTACTAGGGTCATTTAGGTAATTTGTTAAAATTCCAAGTCGTCTTCTAGTTTCTTCTATTTTTCTTGTTATTCTAATTTCCCAAGCTGGTATCTTATTTTCAGGGCTTTTATCAGTTCTTTTAATATTTGTCTCTTTCGTTTTTATGCTTAGCTCTTTTATTACCGATTTTGCAGCTATGTATATATAATGACAAATTTCAGAAATATCCATTTCTGGCGTTAAAACTGTTTGAAGAATGTTGTCAATTAACTGGACAATTTTAACGTTTTCTTTTCCATATGGCACTTTTACGAGCAAGGGGCGGTCTTTGAGTGGCACACCTTCAAATACAAAATGCTCAGATGCCAACAGCTCTCTGAGCCTAATTTGCTCTTCATTATTCTGGCCAGTTTTCTTCTACACGTTCTATAGCCTCAGGTGAAGCGTTTGTTACCTCTCTACTTTGATCCATATTTTGGTCACTTTCCTGTTGCAATATTTCATTTTTATATCATTGATTTCCATTGCAGACAAGAAATTCTTTCGAAATATTACTTTTATTTGGTCCGCGATGCGTTGTTCTGTGACTATAACATCAGGGTATATTTCATGCCAAAATGGCAGCAGTCTTCTTCGGTATCCTGTTATGTCAGTCTCTAGTTTTGTTGCCAAGTAGTAGGCACGGATGACAGCGATGTTCATTTCTCTTGTCCATCTCATCCGCTTCTGTCTTCCACTTGGATTTGGGGGTGCTCTTCGATGCGCGGGAGACTGTATAGCCTCCAAGCCCAAGTCCGAGGTAAGTCCGTTAGAAGGCCACCTTACGGTTCCATACAACATCGGGGCACCGCTCGCACTACCAGTCGATGTCGAAGGCTGAACAATGATTCCCTCCGGAGCAGCCCTCACTCCGGATTCGTCCGAGGCTTGTCGTCTAGTACGCACCATTGTTAATGGGAAGTTGCATTTTATACCTTCTGCCAGGTTCTTGACCAGCCGCCTCTAACATGAGGATCAGACACTGACCAGGATGCCGCCCATTCTGGGTTCAGACGCACCTGGATTTGAGCTAGTTTTGGTCCGCCCCGGGTATTTTATTTCCCCGGTGCCCACCATATCTGGTGAGGGTTCCCCTATCCGCCACCTGGGGAGGCGCCCGATGGAAGACTAGCAACTCCACACGGAGTTGGATAATAATAATAATAATAATAATAATAATAATTATAATAATAATAATAATAATAATAAGGATAATAATAATAATAATTATTATTATTATTATTATTATTATTATTATTATTATTATTATTATTATTATTATTATTATTATTATTATTATTATTATTATTATTATTATTATATAATTATTAATTAATTATTATTATTATTATTATAATAATTATTATTATTATTATTATTATTATAATTAATTATTAATTAATAATTTATTAATTATTAATTAATAATTAATATCTGATATTAATTTTTTCATTATTTAAAAGGCTCTCTGAAAGGCTTAGCTCTTCAGTCATTAGCAGCTATACCAATTACAGCAGAATCATATCAACAAGCATGGGACGTTTTATGCAAGAAGTACGACAATAAACGCGTACAGGCTGCTTATTATCTGAATAATATTTTTTCCTATAAATCAATGTCAAAGATTACGCTTTCTGCACTTGAGCAATTTTCCAACATTATATTGGAAAGTTCCTTAGCTTTTAAAAATCTAGGCTTAGAAGATCCAGCAGGCTTTATTCTTATATCATATGCTTTAAGGTTATTGGATCCTAAAACTAGGGAAAAGTTTGAGTCTGAAATAGGAGGAAAAGAACTTGTCTTTGCAGAATTTGTAAATTTCATGCACAAACAATGCACAATAGCACAATCAGAAGCCTTAACTGTAGGCACCAGATCCCATTCACCTGTCTTAACAAGGTTTAAAACATCGAAGCAAGTATTTATGACAACTACTACCTCTGAAGATATTAATTCATGCCCATTATGTAAAGGCCCACATCGTTTGTATAAGTGTAGTAAATTTCTGGGAATGACTCCCCAGCAAAGATTTAAAGAAATTAAAACCCGCCTGTTATGCGTCAACTGTTTAATTTCCAATCATACTACACGGACATGTAGGTCAACAAATACATGTAAATATTGTAACCACAAACATCATAGTTTGCTTCATTTTAAACAAACCAAGGAGACCCCTTCAAGTCCAAGATCTCATCAAGCAGCAACAAACCCAAATGGAAAAGACTCCCCGATAGAGCATGTACCTGCAACGGAAACTGTGGTCCAACCGTTCAAGGATCAGTCCCATGGTGCAATCCTTTCGGGCATTACGAAAGGAGATCCAATGGTACTATTGGGCACCGCAATTGGTAGAATTAAAGATCTTACAGGAGAATTTCACACTATTCGTCTGCTTATAGATAGTGGAGCTCAACGCTCATTTATTACAGAAGCTTGCGTAAAAAGGTTAGCGTTGCGGCAACAAAGAAATGCCCAAACTCTAAGTGGTTTTGGTAATAATCCAATTGAAGACGGGAAATTTAAAGTTGCATGCGTATTAGCTCCAAGAAACAATAGTCACCCGCAATTTCAAACAGAAGCAGTGGTTGTAAAAGAAATAACAGCACTTATGCCTAGTGCAGAAGTACCCTCGCAGCGTAATCAACTTTTTTAAAGAATATCAATAGCCGATCCAGGGTTTTGGCACCCAGGGCGCATAGACTTTTTATTGGGAGCTGACCTGTTTGGAGAAATTTTGAACGGAGATTCTGTCATAACAGCAAAAGGATATCCTAATGCAATTAACTCAGTCTTTGGATGGGTTATCACAGGAAAGATTGATGTTGCATCACAACAAAATCAAGTTAATGCAATGTTAGCTGTGACACCCTCATTAAACCAACTAATGGAAATTTTTGGAAAATAGAAGAAGCTGAGGTTCCAATACCAGTCAGCACAGAAGACCAATATTGTGAAGAATTTTTCGCAAAAACGCATTCTCGAACCGATTCAGGAAGGTATATGGTACGTTTGCCATTTAAACACCCTTCCAAAATAATTTTAGGAGATTCCAGGACTACAGCCCTGCATCGCTTTTACAAATTAGAAGCTCGTCTCCTTAAATCACCGGCTCAAAAACTGGAATATTCTTCAGTATTTCACGAATATTTGGAAAAGAACTTTATGGTTCCCTTTTCTTCGGAAGATGCAATATTTTTTACCCCATCATGGGGTGTTTAAAGAAAGCTCTACTACAAGGCTACGCATAGTGTTTGATGCTTCAATGCCAACTTCCAAAGGTTCAATCAATGACAAACTGATAACTGGTCCAAAATTACAGGCGGATCTTAAAAATGTTATTTTAAACTTTCGAAAATTTCCGATTGCACTGACTTCAGATATCTGCAAAATGTACTTACAAATTTTAATACACCCCGATGACCGCATATATCAGCATATATTTTATCGTTTTATTCCGTCAGAGAAGGTTCAAGAATACGAATTAACTAGGTTAAGCTTCGGCATGTCATGCTCTCCCTACTTAGCATTGCGGGTACTCAAACAGTTAATTAACGACGAAGGATCACCTTTTCCCCTAGCTGTTAGCGCTTTGCAGCATAATCTGTACATGGATGACATTTTAACTGGAGCTAATAATACTGAAGAAGCCTTAAACTGCATCAAGAATTACAAACAACTTTTAGCTCGAGGATGTTTTGAATTGGAAAAATGGGCAAAGTAATTCCACCAAGGTTGTCCAATTTATTCCAGAAAACTTAAGAGACACACCAATGGAATTTAGAAATCCTGATGAATCATCTATAAAAATTTTAGGAATGATGTGGGACCCAAAATCCGACATGTTTTACTACAAGGTTCGTACACCGTCAGTAATTAGAACAAAACGTGCAATTCTATCCACGATAGCTAGACTATTTGATCCGCTAGGCTATTTGGCACCGGTACTTTTTAGAGCAAAACGACTACTGCAGAAGCTTTGGGAACTTAAATTAAATTGGGATGAACCCTTACCCAGTAGTATTAACATACAATGGGAAAGATTTATCACGGAACTCAAAACATTAGAAACGATTTGTATTCCTCGTTTCATCATGCCAAATCAAACACACCAATCCTTTATTATGGGGTTCGCAGATGCATCGGATCTGGGATATGCCGCAGCAATCTACATAAGATTACAATCATATGAAGGGAAAGTTAATACCTATCTGTTAACATCAAAGACACGCATCGCCCCTGTAAAAAACCTTATCCATACCCAGATTGGAATTAAGTGCCGCGCTGCTATTAGTGACTCTCCTGAATTCTGCAAGGACATAATTTTGCAACTATCTCCAACATCGACGTTTCTATTTTCCGACTCGACTGTGGTCTTAGGCTGGTTGGCCACGTCTCCACTTAAGCTAAAAGTGTTCGTTGCAAACAGAGTCGTACAAATTTTACAATTATCACGGTTGGAAAACTGGTACCACATTTCTTCAAATGACAACCCAGCCGATATAGCCTCGAGAGGAATATTTCCAGCCTCTCTTAAAGATTATACATTATGGTGGCAAGGACCAGCGTGGTTAGAAAAAGTAATACCTAATAAAAACATTTTTTTTTTCTCAATCAGTCTGTTGATTGAGACTTAGTTAATGGAATCCCTAGTGTACTAAAAATTCACTTTTCATATAGCAACAATCATTCTTTATTGAATTCAGCTTATCTAAACCTGAATTATGGAAATTGAAAACCATCATCATTATTTTATTCTCATATGAAATTGCTGAACTATAACCTTTCTATTGTCCTCATTCATCTAACTTATTAAATTAATTGTTCTTGTTATTGAAATATGTACTTCAAAATTAGTTTGTTTTTTTTGTTTTTGTTTTTTTTTTTAATTTGGGAAAGTTATTGTTGGTATAAATCACTTTTATTTTGTGTCATATCTTAAGAACTAAAGCTATAGTTTTATAAAATCCTGTATTCTGTTAATATCCCATTAATTATTAACTGAAGATAATGGTATTTTTATCCAGTATTATAAGTTATAACTTGCAATATTTTACCAAGTGATCTATTTTCTAATTGCGAGTGGAGGTACTATCACATAATATGGTATGTAGATAAAATCATGAATTATTCTTTTTTAAATTATCATCCTGACATGTCAGTGTTCTTAACATTTTGTAAGTATATGAAATGCATGCGTTACATTACATTTTAAAAGTATTTATAGGAAGAAATAACTTGTTATAAGCTGTTTGTAAGTATTTGTATTCTGTTTTCTATTTACAAACTATAATAACTGTGTATAAAGAAAACTGTTTTTATTTTTATGATCTCTTTTTTTTTAACTTGTTCCGAGATTTATAGGAATTGTTATTTTTCATCAATAATGATGTGAGTATGTTAGAAATATTTTAAATCAACCTCTGTGTCAAGTTTGTGGAACAGTTATTATTCAAGATTGGGTATGTATATTTCATCTCATATTTTGACAGACCTGTTTGGGGGCGAGTCTGGTGAACCCTGTGAGTATTAAAAAAAAAATAAATAAAAAAAAAATAAAAGTCATTTTACTATGATATCGGAGTAAACTGGAATAGTCAGCTCCACAGAAATAAATTGTGAATCAGAGAAAGTCAGAGCAAATGCTACCTAATCTGAAGAACAGGGGAGATTCAGCTATTTATTGTACGTATTGTAAAAAAACAAAAAACAAAATAATAAAAAAAAAAATAAAAAAAAAAATAATCAAAATGACACTAAAATGTGTATAACTATATAAAAGTCAAACTTTGTTATTGCCCCCTTATAGGAAATGTCGAAGGGCTGAAAAGGAAATGCACATGGGATAGTATGGATTGAGTTGATCAACTCGAGATAGATCGGCAGGTTTGGCAAAGGCCGCGTAAGTCACTCTCAGAACATTATCTCTCACAATCACAATATATCTTTTTAACTGCTATTTCTTCTGTTGTATTATTTTATGTATAATTTCTGTATGTGAGAAGAAATTCTAGTTAGTTATATCTGCTGCCAGAGCTGGTCTGCTTCTGTTTTTTTTTTTTTTGTTTTTTCTTATTTTTTTTTTTTTTTTTTTTTATTTATTTATTTATTTTTTTTTTTTTTTTTTTAAGTAATAATGAGAAGACGTTTAATTGGAAGGTTGATGTATGAATACCCCAATCTTTATTTATAAAAAATTTCTTTTCCTTTTTTTTATTTATTTTTATTGTTCTTCATTAATAGTTTTAATCAACTTTAGTTTGTATAAATAGAAAAATAGGAGATACATTTTAAAAATGTTAATTTATTCCCTTTATTATTGTATAATACTATCTATGTTCAAGATAAAATTTGAATGGCTAAAATATTACAAATTGATAGAGGGGTTCTTTTTTTTTTAGGTATTTTAAAAGTAATTTAAAAATTGGTTTTCCTTAATTATGTAATGGCAAATTGATAATAACTGTAACAAAATAGTTAGTTATTATCAATTGTCATATTGTATTATTACTTCATATTTTTAATATTTAATTTCCTGTCACAAATCATTAATTTTTAACTGTTGGTTTACTTACCAATTTTTATTTATTTATTTTTTTTTTTTTAAGTTTGTATTTGTGTATATAGTAAAGCCATTTTCATAAATCCCTTTTATTTTTGGGTTATGTGGTTGAACACCTCAAAATGATCTTATATTAAATTGTTACCCTTATTTTTGAATATGTGATCGATCCTCTATTAAAATGAAAAACAACCCCTCAATGGGTCACAACTTCAATAAATATATAATGTATATCAACCTAATTTACCTGATTGTAGATAGATGTTATATAGATTTTATATTTAATTGTTTATTTTATATTTATATTTAATATTTATTAACTGATTGTAGTATATATTACTTGAGAGAGAATGCTAGTTCTGCTATTTTTATATTAAATTAAGGGATTGTTCTATTATCTGTTTTTCTAACTTTTCAAAACTTGATCTAAATTTTTTTTCCAAAGTATGATTTGTAGATATATGATCAGTCAAATTGAAAAATTAAGAAATGTTAACTAACTAATCCATATTTTTATGCCAATGTTTCGGCCACAATATAACTGGCCAGCATTAGGGTAGGTTATGAACAAAAATGTAAGACATTGTCACAAGTAAACTGAGAGGAGGTATATTTCTTTCAAGAAGATTGTTCATTTTTTTTTCTAAAAGAGATAGCAATATGTAATCAAGAAATATACAAGAGATCATCTTAGCAATCTTTTACATATGAAAGAAAACTTAAGAAATGTTTACAAAGAAGACAAATCTCCTGCAGTATTTAATTGAAGAAGTTGGTGTATCCTGTAGGTGAAGAAGGGATCAGTTAAAAGGAAAAAATAAGAAATGTTAAAATTAACAAATCATTATTTTCTTATGCCGAAGTTAAGTCCAAAACATTGATAGCCATCATCTGGGCAGATCAATAAAGAAAGTAAAAACGAAGTCTAGAAAGAAACTTTCCACATTGTATCAATTATTTATGATCAAGCAGGGTACTTGTTCTACTAGTAAGAAAACTGACAATTGGAAGTCCATTGAAATTGAAATAGCACCCTGAAATTATTTGTATTTTTTTTTTTTTTTAATGTTACAGCAAAAGATCAATTAATCAATAGATATCAGTTGCTTTTAACTTTTTTCGTATTGAATCATTTGTGGCAAATTAAAAATACATTAATTGCATCATTGTTCACAATAAGTGTTATTACTTCTTCAGTTTCATAGCACTAGTTAAAGTGTTACATGTGATACTACAAGCAGTACTATGATTCGTTGTAGTCACGATTAAAGGTATTACTTATTTCCAAAAAAGGAAATTTAATCAAATAATGCAACCATGAAAGTGCAGTATAACATCATGAAAATTTGTTTTTTGAAAATGCTATGGATGCTTTCATTTTAAAGGATGTAACTAAGTCTTTGGATTACAATATAAATTGTTTATTACATAATACAAGCCCGATTTTTGCAATTAAGGTATTCAGGAAAAAATTGATTGGTAATATTACTAATTTTGCAGCAAAATTATTTTATGGTTTCACAAAATTTATTTAGACCCACATTACTTGTTGACCTGTAACTGAGTGCCCTTAAATGCTTGATATTGACCTGAGGAAAGAGTACATCAATTACTCATTTTAGATTGGGGAATAATTGATTATTGACTGCAATTATTGCACCTTTTAGTATGTATTTAATAGTTTA
Source organism: Euschistus heros (assembly GCA_003667255.2). NCBI lineage: Eukaryota > Metazoa > Arthropoda > Insecta > Hemiptera > Pentatomidae > Euschistus > Euschistus heros. The sequence continues at coordinate 2,510,823 of RCWM02000003.1, forward strand.
TCCTTGTTGATGGGTGCTAGGAGGTGGAGGTCAAGCATACTGATGTTTTGTTATGACTAAGCCACCTAGGATCAGTGGAAGTATTCAACATTATCAAAGTAAATTAACATTACCTCAATCGCTCATGGATCTTAAATATTACCTTCTGTTGTTATTTTATTTATTGTTTATTTTCATATTATTTCTTAATTTAGTTAATATTTAGGAAGATCCCGTTCAAACGATCCTTAGATCATTATTTGTGTTTTATGATGTGATTAATTATTGTAATCATTACATTTTTTTTTTTTTTTAATGTTGAAATTTGTGTACACTTTTCTTTATTAACTTTAAGACTCTGTTCGATCAACTTTTAGTTGATGTCTTTGGATCATTTGAACTAATCAAGATAATTGTATTTATGTAAAAATGTAACCCTTTAATTTATAGTTTCAGCTGAAGAATACTTATCATGTTTTATATTTGAATATTGTTTATATTAAGTATTTTGTTTCGCAAATGGCGATTATGTTGTAGAGAATGGACCTAGGGGAATGCCCCAAGATCCACGATCTAGCCTTACGAGCAGACTTCGAACACGCCAGCAAGACACGGGATTACTATTATGATATCGATGTAAGTAACTTATAAAAAAATTAGTTTAGTTATTTCATTAATTTATTTGTTATGCTTTGGATTAAGATTTGAGATTGCAAACCTTATTAAGATAATTGTTTAAATGAAATAAAAAAATTAGAAAGAAAGTATATTACACTTAAATATGAAAGTAGTTATAGATCAATATCTCTGGCAATTGCTTAATTCCTATTAATTGAAATTTGGAAACTTACCAAAACAAAGTAACCAAATTAATTTTTATATTCAATTTAAACCTCATTAAAAAATTTTGTATTAATTCGACGTATGAAAATTAATTAACACTGTTGTATGTATTTAAAAAACATTGATTAAATTACTAATTAGTTATTTTCCTGAAAGCTAAATAACTTAATTATATTATTTCAAATTAAATACCCATGTACTAATGAGAAAAAAGTATGTATTTTGATTTTATTTGAAATATAAATTCTTAATATTAAAAGTAAACAATTTATCACATGTAATTGATGTAAACTGTATTTTCATTCAATAAGGAAGAACTAAATTAAATTATGGAGATAATTGGAATGGATGAACTTCATTGAACTCAAAAGTTTTCTAGATTGACCTTGAATATAGTTGGACCCCTATTTTATCGGAGCAAATGTTACAAAAAACATCAAAATGTATTTGGACAAGTATGGTGATTATTTTATAAAAGGGCATATGTCCTTATGTACATGCACTTAAATTCTTAAAAGCATATCTAAGTTTAGTTAGTTTAAAATCATAATTACCTATCATTTCCGATTTATAATAGAAGTTACTGTAGGATATCTGCTATGGTACATTATCGGGTTGGTTTCCGATTATTCTGTTTGTCTGCTATCCTCTTTTAATCATTGTCACACCCCATTTTTTTAATAATAAAGTTTGTCTTACTGTTTTAAATGTTCATCTGATAATTTTATTTCTTTATCACATTTATATTTGTTAATACCCTGTATTTTGACCTAGTGACAGTTTGTTTGTTTATTTCGTTTAACGTTACTTTATGCTGCTATGGCTAATCGGACGATGCTACGGTGGGAGTCCTAAATTTTGCCTATCCAGGTATAATTAGGATAGGGATCTTTATCGAGTACCTGACATTGCACAGGCTCGGGACCCCCATTTTACGTCCCTTCCGAAGGACGGCATAGCTAAGGATTTTTTACTCCCTTTAAAAAATCCTAAGGTCATCTGCCGGGCTGCAAACCCGCGATCTTGGGTTTAGTAGGTTACTATGCTAACCACTACACCACAGGTGACCCCTACATAGTGACAGTTGATAAATACTTATTTCACAGTTGTCTGGTTTCTAATTTACCACGCCATTTCAAATGTCCTGTTGTTTTTTCATTAATTAAGATTTATTTGGTCTGTACCATCTTTTTTATTATTCTTTTTTCAATTTAATTTTCCAATGTAAACAATATGTTTTCTGTTTTTAAAATAGGGATTACCATTTTTATCCAGTCACTGCTAAATGTTTAAAGAAATAAATTGAAATGTAATATGTTAAAATGGTCGATTTTATTATATGAATTTGAACTTGGCTCAAATAATATGGTCTGTGTTTGGTGAGAAAGTACTCTCTGAGCGTAAAGCTCAATTTTGGTTTTTCAAAGTTCGTCTAGGCAATGAAACGCTTGGAAGTTAATGCTTGTTTTGAAAGACAATTAATTGAATTGGATCCACATCAAACATGTGTGGAAATAGGTTAGCAGTCAAATATTTCTTAAGTAACAGCCTGGAGATACCTACATCAAATGGGAAAAATAAAAAAACCTGGATAAATGTATCCCTCACTTGTTATTAGAGGCAGATAAGATTATTCGACTGACAACAGCTTTATTTTTAGCTTCTCGATTAAAAAATGGCCTATTTTTTGACAGAATCATCACTTGTGATGAAAAGTAGGTATTGTACGACGATGGGAAACATTGCCCCCACCCACCATATTCTTCCCACCTGTCACCCTCTGATTATCACCTTTTCAGATCTCTGGACAGTTGTCTCCGACAGAAATGTTTTGATAACCAGCAAAGCCTTGATTGGGATTATATCAGTTTTTTGCCAGCAAAGAATAATAATTTTTTTTAAACGGTATGTTGGATTTTGAATCATAGTGGAGAAAGTTATTAGTTCTAACAAAGATTATTTTAGTAAATAAAGTTATTGTATAGTTATTGGTTAATTGTGTTTTTTAATTACTCAAAGAAATTACAGGACTTTTGAAATGAACGGCCTGGGATCTGAATATATTACCTGTTATGTGCATCTATGGAAGCCCCTTAAAGTCTTCTTTGAAAGGATTTTCTTCGCTATTCGAAGTTTCTTTCAACCAAACTCCTCCCTCAGATGGTTCCTCCACTCTGCTCTGTCCATCGCTTCTTCTTCTGTTAGTTCCCGGCCAGCCATACTTTCAGCCACATCTCTCCATCTGATGTGAGGCCTACCTCTCCTTCTCCTCCCCTCTGCTTCCCATTCATGAGCTATTTTGGTGATTCTTTTAATATGGCTTGACCATCTCAGTCTCCTCTCCATTTCCTCCAGGATATTCCTCTTATCTTCCATTCTTTCTCTTATAATCTCATTTCGGATTTTTTAAATTCTTGAGATTCTAGCTGATCTCCATGAATCCATCTCCACAGCCAGAAATCTTTTGCCTTGCAATTTTTCTAGGAGGCATGTTTCTGAGCTGTATAGTACTATGTTTTCTACTAGGGCCTTATATATTATTTTCTTAACATTAGTACATATGTTGGCTTTCCAGGGGACTGAATTTAACATCGGTTATTCTTTTCTTCATTTCCTCTGTTGCTCTCCTATTGTTTTTGAGAATAGTGCCTAGGTAGCAGAATTGGTTGACCCTACTTAACTTTGTTAAAACTGGGTCACTTACTTCATTGTATTCTGTTGACATATATTTTGTTTTGTCATAGTTAATCTTTAGGCCCCACCTCTCAAACTGTTCGGTTAATTTTCTGAACATGTATGCAATATCAAATTCATCTTGTGCGATGATTACCTAGTCACAAGCAAATAGTAGCTGAAATAGATGTGTATTTTTCATTGGTATTCCCATCTTGCTGCATCTTTGTGACCGATTCTATAGACATCTGTTGACATACATCTTAAACAATGTCGAGGACATATAACATCCTTGAAGAAAGCCTTTAGTGTGTTTTCAAACTCTCCTGATATTAGTGTGCCAATTTTTACATTTTTAATTTTGTTTTCCCTACAAATTTCTTTTATCACTCTCACTAAATTAGAGTTAATATTGGATTGTTCAAGAGATTTCCATAGTAATTTTCGTGGGATGCTGTTATAGGCTTTTAAGATCTATGAAAATCATGTCTAGTCTCTTCAATTTTTCTCTCTAATTTTCTAAAATGCTTGAAGTTCTATCTGAAAATATCATTTTAATTAAAAAAATGATCACTCTTATTTAAAATTTCGCTTGCCATAGTATTGCAGCTGGTAGGTTTTGTTTCGTCTAGAGTGAATTGTTCCACTCTTCACAGCAACATGATTCTCTTACAGGCACTGTTAAAAAATATTCTATAAGACACTACTCCAATATTGTACAAGAAATCTTTGCTTGGGCAATAAAGTAATTCATTCAGATGACCATTGAACTTATTTTTATTTGTCTTACCATGTTGAAAATAAGCTCCAAACACTAATATAGTACTTGATGTTTATTAGTTCTTTTGTAAGAGTATGGATGAAATTTTTATACTTGTGAGTAAGACACTCGATTAAGGTTTTGATTTTCAGACTATTATTTAACTTATTCATTTTTTTGTACATAGACTTATATTTTAATTTTTATATAGTTTAAAATGATCTTTCTGGAATAGTTGTGCATCTCACAAGTTGAAAATCTCTGCATTGCAGGGATCGTTTTACAAGTACTCTTTAATTTATGTTTTATGGATCCTTACATTTATAAATTACAGGGATTCCCACATATATATTTCCTAATTGTTTTAATTGTTTCTTTGATAGCTAATCTGCATAGTATTTTTAACGTAGACTGCCTTTTTTCTGCCTGAATTATTATTTGGGAATCAGTTTCCAATGTCAGCCGGCCCCACCTTCCTCCTGAAATACTCTTATCACCAACTTCTAACTTCACAATGATGTTATCCATCCTCTCCTTTCTCAGACCTTTTGGTGAGGACTTAGTTGTTACTCTTGGTGCACCACTGTTGTTCGCTACTGACAGGGTTTCTGCTAAAATATAGCAAAAATATTCATTTCTTATTCATTATCATTTCCCTACCTCATTGAATCATCAAATAAATTTCTTATTTATCTAGCCAACATTATTAACAACCTTTTGTAGTTGTTGTTACTTTTAAAAACATAATTATATTTCATCACTCTTTATTAGTTTTCAGTTATATAATTCTCACATCTGACACTTTTTTATAACTTTTCAGGGTTTTTGCTACTGTGAATTTATAAATCCTTCTTCATTTCATTTATAGACTGATCATATATAAAATTAATGTTAAAACTTTTATTAATTTATTTTTTCGGTTAATTTTGACTACTTTTAGAGTATTAAGTGCATAAAAGTTTATAACAGAAATTTCTTATTTACTAAATCAAATAAAATTTAAAACTGTAGTTCAATTTACAGAATCATGAAGTGTGATTTCTTTTTGCATTTAGAGCATCATAAAGAAATTAGTTAACCATTTTTAAAGTAAACTTCTGTGTACTTTTTATTTTTGTGTTATATTTATATTCAACCCTCTATAAATTTATGATCAGTGTATATATTGCTGAAAGGCTGGAAAAGGGGAAATATATTGCAGGATTTGCCTTATCAGTCAGCTGGGCTTGAAAACTGATACCATTATTTGTTTTTGTTTAAATATTTTATTTTTTTATTTATTTATTTGTTTGTATAGGCTATGGAACAACTAGAAGCGTTTATATCAGACTGTGATCGGCGTACCGAAGTTGCAAAACAGCGTTTATTAGAAACCCAGGAGGAACTCTCAGCTGAAGTAGCTGAAAAAGCGAATGTTGTACATGAGCTTGCAGAAGAAATTGGTAAAAAATTAGCTAGGGCTGAGGCCTTAGGAGAAGAAGGTCTTGTTGACGAGTCTCTGAAGCTGATGGGAGAAGTGAGGAATTTATTTATTTATGTTTATCAATTATATTTATTTAAAATATAGTTATACTTAAAATCCTAATTCAGTCATTAAGTATTTAAATGTGCTATATTCAAATAACATCAGGAATTATTTATTTAAATATTGGTTATGTATGGTACTATTTTCTGAACCAAATTGTGTGTTTTAAGTGTTAACACTGCAACATTGTTCAAATGGTCCCTTGAATGAAAAAAAAAAAAAAAAAAAAAAAAAAAAAAAAAATCAACCTAATGTTTTCTTTGATACAATGATGCTTATTATAAATTCATTCCAGGTGGTCTAATTTGTAAGTAACAGAATAATGTTATCTGGGCATTTTGAAATGTCTGAGTGAATCAAACTATACAAAAAAGACACCCAGAACTACTGAGGAACTACTCAAATTGATTGTCTATAAGTTGTGTGCCTAATAGTAAATAAATAGTATTCAATGACTTTCAAGTCATTAAAGATGACTTTAAAATCATCTTTCTCTCATATCTTGCTTTAGATATCTTTTTCTTTTGTATAACTTTTTTCCCTTTATTTATTGATATATACAACTTCATAATAGAATGCATCCTGTAAATTTGCTGGATAATTTTCTCTATTCTGAGGACAATACTTATATGGTATGTTTCTCTCTTCTGAATGAAAATAGGTTTATAATTTTGACTGTCCACCATCAGTACCCTTATATTAGTGTTATGATTATTGAACTGAATGGCTGCATTATGTGCTGAACTAAATGAAAAAGATAGGCTCAAACTTTTTGAATTCTAATGCTCATTACTTTTTAATAAGTTTTTATTAACTTGACCTGTATGTAAAGGAATTTTTCATCCTAATTTTCACCAACATCCAGCAATCTAAATAACTTGAAAATTTGCATATGTGTCAAGGACCAATGACAATACAATAATTGCACAGCTTTATTCTTGTTCTCAAATTTTCTCACTTAGTCCAGTCAAATTACCTCCATTCTGGGATCTGCCTTACCAAAGGTGGAGTAGTAGGTTTCATGTTTTTATATGATCCAGATGGGTCCTGAGAATAAAATATCAAAAATGTGATTAAATTTGATAAGAGGACAATTTTTGGTGGCAAAAAAAAACCCAAAATGATTGCACTTTTTTCAGATGTTTACATAAAACATATATATTTTCAATTAAAACAACATTTTCAATAAAAAAATATGTTATTTACAAAATTAAAGTTTATTAAATTGTGTGTCTAAAAATATCCCTTAAGCTGATTTTAATTTAGCCACAATTGGTTGTCAAACATCTACGAACTTTGCCAACTTTCACAGTGAGTTAGTTTTGGTCAAGTTTAAGAGTCAATAACAAAAACGGCTGATCCAATCAAAAATGTTATATAATAAAAATTGTAGATTATTAGATTTTGTGCAAGATAGGATTTTTTAAAGTCCTAATTTGCCCACTCTTACTCTGAGATATGTCGGTAAAACTAAAAAAATAAAAAGGACTGACTGCTGGAAATTGTTCACCACAATTTTAGCTTTAAATGGGGGGATGAGCTTATGGTGAGAGAGGAGAAGGTGACATATTTGGGTTTTTCGATTGTATATCAGAAATGGACTTCAGAGAAATATGTTTAATATAAAAATTAAAGCTGATTAAATTTTCTATAAAATTGTTCCTATTCATATTTTTTGAACTTTCAAAGGTGTTCAAATATACGTTTATTGAAAATTGATAGTTTTAGGATAAAAATTGTTTTTACCTTCCTTTTTGCTGTTTGTCAAACATTTGCTTCCCACAACAGTTTCTCTTAAAAATTATCTAGAAAAAAGATGTAAAGCATTAACTTCACTTTAATTTTAAATATATATTTGCGTTATCACACTTTTATTAGCTTGACCTGTATGTATGTAACTGAATCTTTTTGCATGATTTTCAACAATTTCCAGTGATCAGGTTGATTTGAAAATTTGCACACATGTCAAGGACCAATGAAAATACGATCATTTCACAACTTCATCTCACAACTTCACAAGCAAGAAAATAAATTACAGTTGAAAAAAACAACACTTCTATAGCAAAAAAAATCAATTTATAGTAAGAAAGCATGGGTTGCTTTATATTAAATATTATACAAATTTTATTTGTAAAAGTAGAGTTAATATGAAAATAATAATATCACAATGGTGTCAGTCCGTCCACCCCACCCCTCCATAACAAAAGTTTGTTGCACCTTACGATTTTTTACTTTAAATTGATTTTTTTTTTAATGTTAAGTTTTACTTTAATTTTATTCCAAATTTATTAATCATAGTTGTTTGTCTGGCTTACCATTGCCATGACACAAACTATTTATGAAATGAAAATTATTTTCTCCTTTTTAGCTCGCTTTGCTATTAAAATGTGTTTTTTAAAAATTATAATTTATTTTTAAAGATGTGCAGCATTTGTGTAATTTAAAAAAAGTCTAGGCACTCTTATTTTAGAGGGACTGATCCCTGGTAAAACTCACTAACTGGGCTCAATCAGTGGCAATTTTTTATTAGCATTCCTTTCTGCCATTAATATTGATGAGATTAATGTCTGTTATTAATATTGAATATTTTATAAAGATTGATTATTGAAAATGAGTTGCTCTACTGTATTAGTTTGGTTTCTTATTAAACCTTAATATACTTAATATGGTTTTGTATTAACTTTTTTTATTCTTTAGATTGATGAACTCCGTAAGAAAAAACTTGAAGCAGAAGAAGTGTATCGCAATTCAATGCCAGCAAGTAGCTACCAACAACAGAAGTTAAGGGTCTGTGAAGTATGTTCTGCTTATCTTGGCATACATGATAACGACCGTCGTTTGGCTGATCATTTTGGTGGAAAATTGCATCTGGGCTTTATCACTATTCGAGAAAAACTGGAACAATTAAGGGTAAATCAGTTTTGTGGTTTACTAATCTGATTTGTATTTGTTTTTACTTATTAAAAACATTGAATTTCTTTAGGTTGGCACACTGTTAAAATAACAATATGAACTGTAGGGCAGCCTCATAATTTAAATCCTTGAAATAACCAACTCAACTACTGTATAAATGATGAAATTATTCTCTCACCTCCATTCATTAGTTGTGTCAGCATAAAAGTTCATGATATAAAGGAGTTTTAAAAAATTCTCCATCCTTATGCTGTTGGTGGCAATTTATTTTTGTCCTAATATCAAATGATAAAATAGAAAAGGAAGTTGTATTGAAATAATAAAAACATTATAAAGTTTTAAATTTAAATTATTGAATAGCAAAATGCCTTTTATGACCATTAATATAATTACAACTAAATGTTATAATTATGTTGTTCACTCTGTTTGAAGAGATAGTAAAATTACTTATTCATCTACTATATATTTGTCAAATACCACTCTCATTTAACACAAAATCTCAGAAACCACCAAACAGATTGGAATTAAATTCGATATGTAGCTTCCTCTAGGGCCGTAGGTGCTCGCTAAGAAAGGAATTTTAAAAAATCGGTCTGGATAGCAGCTAATTCGCGAAAAATGCGATTACAATTTTTATTGGGTGAATAACAATAGATTAATTATCATATGGTATATGGAGATAAGCTAAGTTAAAAAATAGGTTAGATGCTTAAGTGGTACACTTTGTCCACAAATTAAGTTACTTATAGTTGCATACAATCGATGTCGAAACCTCATAATATGGTACTTTCTGTGAACTCATGGTGGCTGCAGATGTGTACCCTTACAAGTTTAAGTTGTTTCGTGACGAGAAGCTATTAAAAGTTGAGGAGGAGGTTAAAAGACTAAGGATCTCTGGTGATGAAATGTAAGGCCAGTTCGATGTACATATTCCTTACAAGCAACCTACCAACCTTGCTTCACCAGCAGCTTCGTCCCCCAACTACTCTTCCGTCAGCTTTCTGGTCACAAGATAACTGTTCTGAACTATAATTGGCCCTCTTCAAATCGGCTTTTCTCTACCAGGCCCAAGTTGTCTTTCTCCAATCTGGACAAGTTATACTTAGCCTTTCTGAATTTCATTCCTTGAACCTTGAATCTACCTGTTTCTCAGTTCAGATGAGTCTATTGCAACATTGATGTAAACTCATCAATCTAAAAGAAAACAACATAGGAAATGATTCACAGATTCAGTTAGCAACAAACAACTAAGGGACTCAGCTGCTAAATATATTCAAGCACATGTAGAAGTCAATAGGGAAGCTGTTAAGAAATACATGACAAATCATCCTGAAATTAGCAGAAAAGTGTTAATAAACATAAAGAGAGCCAACCCGAAGTTAAAGGATATGCTGTACACAAATATTCTGAGAATCACCCATATATACTTAGAGGGGCTGAACAGAAGTATAAGGAAACCCATCCTGAAATCCATAGAAAGTCTTGAAAAAAGTACTCAGAAAATAATCCTCATGTTAAACGTGTAGCTGTAACAAAACACGATGAAATATGTTTAATGGAAAGGTTACAGCCAGTATGACTCAAAAACTGAATATGAAAAAGACAAAACAGTCGATATTGGACAACGGTCTACTTGAAATTGGTGTTATGCTGTAAAATAGAAGGACGAGAGCCCTGCCATGTGCTGCAGTAACGGGAAAGTTCAACTTCCTCCCTTTCAAGAATATACTGAACACTTGCACAGCCAACTTACTTACGAACATCCTTAGGCTGAGCATTTTCTAAATAATATTTAGAAATAGAACGATTGTTTCCAAATGACATCGTTTGGAGCAAAAGAGAAAACAGAGGGAGATTTCATGCCAACATTTAAGGTGTGAGGACAGGTATATATCACAGAATGGGAAGTATGATGCCTGGAACACAACAGCAACCGTCATTTATAAATAAATATCAAATAAATTTTGTTGGTGATGACAACCACGAAAGAGACATTCGCTGTGGTTACTTTTAAAATGTCAAGCTTGCATTCATAGGCCAACTGCAGCAAATTCTTCATGGACATAACAAGTATATCAAGGACTTAAGAGTTGCTGTTGAGTCTGTTCCCAAAGATCTACAACATTTCCAGGTAGTTATCAATGCTAACAAAAAGCCTTTAAATGCTCACTGAGGACGTTACAATACTCCTACCACTAATGAAGTTGCTGTCTTGATTGTTGGCCAGGTGTTTGAAAAACGAGACTTTGTTCTCCACAGCAGGGACCAAAAACTGATAAGAATCAGGAAGTTCTATCAAGCATATGATTCTCTTCAGTATCGTTTCATGTTCTAACATGGAGAAGATGGTTACAGTATTAACATCCCTCAGCGTGACCCAAACTCCAATACAGCTTTTAAGAAAACTATGTCTGCAGCTGATTTTTGTTTTGCTGATATGTTGATGGAGCGAGAAGGCGAAATACCTTATTTACTTTAGTTTCGTAATCTCCTCAACCAACTTATGCTTACGCATAAATAGAAACAGTAAGACTAAACTTTATTCGAAAAAATCAAAAAAGTTGAGAAGTTGAGACTTATGAGAGCCATAAGAAAAGCTGATGGTCTGGTATCAGAGCTGGGTAAAATGATAGTGCAGCCTCGGAAGCTTCACTGGAGGACTGTTAAAATAATATAAAATTAACTTTTGCAAATTGTCAAATTTACTTATTGAAATTATTCTAAGAATGGAATTTTTTAGGTTTATTTAAGTAATAATAATTATCAACGTTAAGCTTAACTTTTACTCATTTAAGTTGTCCTTAATCCTAATGATATTAAACCGTAGCGGAGCAGGGTACTTTCAGCTAGTATTACATAAATTAAACTTCTTAGTTGTACAATTGTTTAAAAATAGGGTGCTTCGCTTATGATTAAGATCTCTGTAGACAAATGACAAATTAAACAAAGACAGCTTTGTTTATGATATAACCTAGTCTTGTTTTTCCTCAGGAGCTCAAGGAAATGATACAAACCTCATCACTATTGTAGGACCACTTAATGACTGATTTTAGGGTCATTTCAAACCTGACCCTTCTTTAGGAACCCAAATGTCAAGGACTAGCTATCTGCTGTCAGCCTTTCCAATATTATTTGTTCCTCACAGTTTTAAATTTAAATATCATAACAATATGTTATAAAAATTTTTGTTTATCAAATGTTTTTTCCTTGTTATTTATATGGAATTTCATTGTTATTGACTACAGCACTTTTATTTTATTTTTTTTTTTTCTGAAGAAATCTGTTGAAGAAAGAAGAACTCAGCGAAAAGCAGAAGGACGTGACAGAGATCGTGAACGTGAACGAGAAAGAGAGGATAGGAGTAGGTACCGAGAAAGAGAAAGAGATAGGAGATCTGGGTAAATTCTTTGTACTATAAATAATTTAATAAATTTTTCAATTTTCTCATAAACAATTTGAAAATAAAAAATACAAACCAAAAAGAAAGTCATTTAGTTTGTGTACTGGTTTTATAATTTTGATTCAATTCATGAATTGTATTCTTTTTATTTGTATTCCAAACTGTTAACATTTTTCACCATTTATAGTTTATTATGCAAACATAGTTCCACTTTGCACTTGATAAAATAACTGAATTTTTGTTCATGAAAAAATTTTACTTGTGCTTGGAGATTGGTTTAACGAAATGATCTATTCAATCATAGCGAACATCAATTGAACCTCATGAAGATCTGGGGTCTGGAAATGTTGAAATTTTTTTAATTTCAGCTCTATGGTCCATGGCATATGGACTTACCTGTATGTATTAATAATTAAATTAATTTCTAATTATGGTTTGTATATGGAACCATGCCCAGCCATGAATCTATAGTCCACTAAAATAAGGCTCCAAAAGGCCGTTTTCAAGAAAAAACTGCAGAACTTTTATTCTCAACGGATCTTTATGTTTTTTGGGGTGCTGAATCCGAATCTGAAGTTTGCTACCACGGCAACCATCGGCTTCATATCCAAATCGCAAAAAAACGCCAAAAAAAAACACGTTATTTTTGTTTTTTTTATCTATATCACGATAACGAAGCTTTTTTCGAAGAAAGTCTTCAAATATTAATTGTAGCTGGAACTAGTACCTACATAATAAAGAAAAGAAACCCGAAATCGGACCATTTTTCGCGAAGTTATGTTATTGGTAAAAAATGGAGAAATTGGCCAACTTGCTGTCAGTCCCACAGCTCCGCGAAAACATATTTGTCATACTCTTTTGGCTATAACACTGAAACTATTTGTCCGATACAACATTACTTTTTTTCATCTTAAAGCTGATTAAATTTACTATAAGAATCTATAAATGAAGTTTTAATCAAACCCCGTAAAATGTACATGCCAGCCCGCTAATAAAAACGTACTGTTGTAAAATCCAAGTGTTTTTTGGCACATTTGTCGCTCTAACTCCTCAAATATTTGTTCGATCCCAAATCTCTTTTTTCTATCTCAAAGCTGATTAAATTTGCTACCAGATGCTATATATGTAAACTACATTAAATTCTGTAAACCACCAAAGCTAGCACGCTATATGTGTATGTTTTGGCAAAATATGTAAATTATGACATGTTCAGTAGACTGGTGTGGGTATTCACAGTGTTAATTATAAGTTACATATATAGGATCTAATAGTGAATTTAACCAGCTTTTAGATAAAAATATTAAATGTTGGATCAGACAAATGGTTTTGGAGTTATAGCGAATAATGTGCCAAAAAAGCTTGTATTTTACAAAAGTAAGTGATTTTCAGCGTGATAGCTTGTGTATTTCAAGAATTTTGATTAAAATTTCTTATACAGGGTGTTCGGAAGATCGTTGGCCAAAAAATTATCTCGGGTAGGGAGGTTCATTTTGAACCTATTTAAGGTCACTTACCTATATACAAAGTCTTACGGTTTTTTTTTTTATGAATTTTTTTTTTGTGTAAATGGCCAAATCCAAACATTTATGCCTTATAACTCCATTGTTTACTGATATATATCAACGCCATTTTTTTTCCCTGTAATTACTAATACATTGTCCATGTAAAATAAAAAAGATATGGTGCAGAAAACAAATACCAAAAAAGCGAGAGATCGTTAAATCTTGTCAAAGGCAAAAATAAAAATTATGAACTTCAAGTTTAGGTTCAATAAAAAAAAAAAAAATAAGCGCAACAGCCAAATCCAAATTGTTTTAAAAACTTCTCTATTTAATACTCTATAAAAAAAATACCATTTGCAGGCACGCAGCACATCTAGTTTTTTTTATTTTTTATAAAGTAACAAAAGGGTGCCACCAGCGCACATTGACAATAATAATGAATCGAATCATATTTTTTATGCAAAATGTAACAAATAGTTGTGTTTCTTTATAGCATAGGTTAAACTGCATATTTTCTCTTTCTTTCTCGGAATTTCGATTTTATCAGAGTAAACTTTATCTACATTTTTGTAAACAATAATCAGGGAACAAAATTAAACTAATTTTAAATTATTCATAAATTTAATTTGTTGAGTATCACAGGTATTGCTCAAAATGATCTCCACTATTTCTAATACAAGCACGATATCTTTTTATTATTTCCGTGGTGGTTGTTCTAAAAATGAATTCTTCCTTCATTATGGTAAACGCGGCATTGATTTTTTAAATAAGTTCTTGTTTTGAAAAAGCCCACTACAACTTACCTGTAAGAGAATGTTTAAACAATTGTTTCCCACAATCCTGGATAGGAAGAGGGAGTCCAATTGAGTGGCCAGCACGGTCTCCAGACCTCACGCCGCTGTTGTTACGCCTGGGACCGTGTCAAAGATTTGGTTTATAATGAAGAATTGTTTTCAAGACAACAACCACCACAGAAATAAGAAAAAGATATCGTGCTTGTATTAGAAATAGTGGAGATAATTTTGAGCAATACCTGTGATACTCTACAAATTAAATTTATGAATAATTTAAAATGGTTTAATTTTGTTCCCTGATTATTGTTTACAAAAATGTAGATAAAGTTTACTCTGATAAAATCGAAATTCCGAGAAAGAAAGAGAAAATATGCAGTTTAACCTATGCTATAAAGAAACACAACTATTTTGTACTTTTTGCATAAAAAATATGATTCGATTCATTATTATTGTCAGTGTGCCCTGGTGGCACCCTTTTGTTACTTTATAAAAAATAAAAAAAACTAGATGTGCTGCGTGCCTGAAAATGGTATTTTTTTAAAGAGTATTAAATAGAGAAGTTTTTAAAACAATTAGGATTTGGCTGTTGCGGCTTACTTTTTTTTTTATTGATTTTTATTTTTGCCTTTGACAAGATTTAACGATCTCCCGCTTTTTTGGTATTTGTTTTTTGCACCATATCTTTTTTATTTTACATGGACAATGTATTAGTAATTACAGGAAAAAAAAAAATGGCGTTGATATATCAGTAAACAACGGAGTTATAAGGCATAAATGTTTGGGTTTGGCCATTTACACAAAAAAATTCATAAAAAAAAAAAACCGTAAGACTTTGTATATAGGTAAGTGACCTTAAATAGGTTCAAAATGAACCTCCCTACCCAAGATAATTTTTTGGCCAACTATCTTCCGAACACCCTGTATAGGTTCTAATTGTAAATTAACCCACCTTTCAGATTTAAAAAAAAAAACATTTTGAATCGGACAAAATACTTTCGGAGTTATAATGATAAATGTGCCGAAAACCATGGATTTAACAACAGTAGGGGTTTTTAGGCGTCTGGGATATTATATTATATGGGTTATTATAACTCCGAAAGTATTTGTCCAAGCTATCACGCTGAAAATCACTTACTTTTGTTAAAAACAAGCTTTTTTGGCACATTATTCGCTATAACTCCAAAACCATTTGTCTGATCCAAGATTTAATATTTTTATCTAAAAGCTGGTTAAATTTATTATTAGATCCTATATATCTAACTTATAATTAACACTGTGAAATACCCACACCAGTCTACTGAACATGTCATAATTTACATATTTTGCCAAAACATACACATTTAGCGTGCTAGCTTGGGTGGTTTACAGGATTTAATATAGTTTACATATATAGCATCTGGTAGCGAATTTCATCAGCTTTGAGATAAAAAAAAGAGATTTGGGATTGGACAAATATTTGAGGAGTTAGAGCGACAAATGTGCCAAAAAACACTTGGATTTTACAACAGTACGTTTTTATTAGCGGGCTGGCATGTACATTTTACGGGGTTTGATTAAAACTTCATTTATAGATTCTTATAGTAAATTTAATCAGCTTTAAGATAAAAAAAAGTTATGTTGTATCGGACAAATAGTTTCAGAGTTATAGCCAAAAGAGTACGACAAACGTGTTTTCGCAGAGCTGTGGGACTGACAGCAACTTGGCCAATTTCTCCATTTTTTACCAATAACGTAACTTCGGAAAAAATGGTCTGATTTTGGGTTTCTTTTTTTCATTATGTAGGTACTAGTTACAGCTACAATTAATATTTGAAGACATTCTTCGAAAAAAGCTTCGTTATCGTGATGTAGATAAAAAAACAAAAATAACGGGTTTTTTTTGGCTGTTTTTTGCGATTTTGAATATGAAGCCGATGGTTGCTGTGGTAGCAAACTTCAGATTCAGATCAGCACCCCAAAAAACATGAAAATCCGTTGAGAATAAAAGTTCCGCAGTTTTTTCTTCGGCAAACCCTTATTTTACTGGACTACTATAGAACAATGAAAAGAGCTTGTTAATTTAAAAAGATTTAAATCACTTTAAAATTTTAATTCACTTTGTAGTTAGGTACCCAATTCACATTTTTCCAAATATTTATATTTTTATTTTGGTGTTCTCTAGCCATCTACCCTAATAAATTAATTATTATTTACAGCTCTACTCCTACCCATTCCTATAACAAACTATTAATGAAACTAGATAATGTTCAAGTCTCCTTTCTTATCCATTCAAGTCTCATTTCATATCCATTTTTCATTTTGTGCTTTGTCATCTGCTAAATAAATTCAATATTTTTATATAGCTCCATAAGTATTGTTAATAATATTATTTTGTTCTTAGGCGGTCACATAGATCCCGAAGCAGTTCCAGGTCAAGATCTCATCGATCAAGAGATCGATCACGATCACGAGAAAGTCGACGTAGAGACCGTTGATAACTTGATTCATTTAATGTATAAGACACTATTTTTAACATAATCAACACTGTTCATACGATATGTTTCATTTTGTAGTTGTATTTTTTATGTTATATTTCTCCACATTTAAAAAAATAAATAAATTGGTCACTTTTAAGTTATTATAAATATTATATTATTATATCACTTAACTTGTTATAGGCTAAAGTGGAATGAAGTTTTATTTTAACTATTACACAATTTTTTTTATATATATGTATATGTCTTTGCTCCTACAATGCCTGCATTGTGTCAAAACCAGTTTTTAGTTATTGTATAAGTTTTTAAGACAAATTTTTAGAATAAAAATTGCTGTAATCTAAATTATGAAGATATTCTCATGAAGAATAAATGGAAACTGTTAATTATTATTTTGCCTTTTTATTTTCTATTTTTGATTTGCTACTTAAAAGCTTATATTTCCTGTGTAAATAAAGTAAGGTGTTTTAAACATTCTTTGTTATTTAATATTTTCAATGTCCTATATTATTCATTTATTTGATTTTATTACTGCTTAAAAAAAAAAGTTTTTTTTTTTAGATTTATCACCAATATTCCATTATTCGTCCAATATTCGATGTATTTCCCATGCTGTTTATTGTAGAAGAACAAGAAACCAGATGATTAACCCTTTAATGGGCAGGCATTTTTTTTTTCATTTGAATGGCTATAGCCATGCTAACCCCCACACATGTATCATGAAATTCAAGGTTGAATAAAGGATATTAGACGATAATGCATCAGACATTAGGTCATTTATTGAGCAAAAGGCATTAAATATGTGTATCCTCCAGGATACATTGCCTGTTAAAGGGTTAAAAACAAGAACGGGAGAGAGACCCCATGATTTTCTATATATATATAAATCATTATATGTGTATGCGTCCTTTATAGGCTTTGAAACAGTTAGAGGTAAAGCTCCATATGAGCCGGCATTTTTTCCCACGTATTCAGGGAATGATTATAGGCCTATTGGTATATTGATTGAATGCACAATTTTCAGTATTACTCGCCTTTTCAATGACCATCAACAAGGAACAGAAGCAATCACTATAATTTTGCGGACTAAATTTGGAAAATCCATGCTTCCCTCATGGACAGTTATATGTTGCCTTCTCACACATTGGAAAACCATCTGTTTTATTTGTATATGCAACAGATGGAGAAAAGAAAAATATTGTATATCCATCAGCACTTCAATAAAATGAATAAAAGTAAAAAATTTAATTCTGTGAAAAATTTTTCAATTCAAATAAAATAAAAAAATTACACAAAATAAATCAAGCAATACTACAATAATTTTTGTAGTTTTTTTTTTTTTTTTTTTTTTTTTTTTTTTAATTTTGTTAAGCTTGTAGGAACGCATGCAGGGTACAGCTAGTCATCAATAAGTTCCTTTTTTTTAAGTAGTAGGGGAAGGTGCTGTACCTAAAGCACAGTTGTACCAGTGGACATTTTTAATAAAAAAAGAGTGGGAGGAGGGAAATTGAAATTGTTGGGTTGATAGTGTGTGTTTTCAAGATTGTCAGATCAACAGTTTTATAGAAATTATTATTTTAAATTTTTTTTTCTTCCAAATCCTGACCAATCAAATCAGTGATTTTAAATTTTTTAAGACCTACACTTAGACATTTTCTTGGCAGTAATATTTCATAGGGTTGTCCGATAAATATATCATAACTTCATATGTTTTCAGATCAGTTATCACTTAAAGGTTTTGTGAAACAGAGCTTTCCGCACAATATGGCGTTCAGTTGTACCTGTGGACACCATTGCCAGTTGAATCTGTGGACAGATGGTTAAAGTGTCCACAAGTACAACAGATTTTTCTCTTTGTTTATTAATTCATTATTTCAATTATAAATATTGCGGACAAGTTTGTAGGTATTCCGCGTGATATAAAATGCCTAAATCTGGATACCTACTATTCGTATAACCTTTTTTTTAAGTGGAGAAAACTCGCCACTCACTATTTATAACAAACTATTCAACTAGTGAAGAGGGTGATTTCAAAAATGTGTTCTAGGCTGATCCATCAAGCGAAGATTGTAATTTTTTGGATGAATTGATGAATGATTATGAACAAGGTAAAGAAATTGAAGATGAAGAAATATATGTTGGTAGTTATGTTTTGTGTTGTAAAGCATTTTATAGGTTTGATCAAGGAAAACTTCGTTCACGTTTAACATTTGCTACTTGAAAAAAATTTCATCAAATGATAGAACCCCAAAATTGATTCATGCGGACATCGCTACTGATTATGAAATTGAGATAAGAGATATTAAAAGAAAATTACCACCGCCATATTTTATAACTGGCACTGGGAGATTATGTAAACAATTACATTTTCCTACATCTTTTCATGGATACGATCTCAAATGATTCGATTTTTTCCATAAAAAAAAAAAGTTTGTGACACTCGTTAATAAGAATTATAGGTACATTAAAGATTTAGTTTTGTTAAAAGGTTTAAAAATAAGTTGTTTCTATTTACTTTCATATGCTAAATTTGTTGTCACCTTTCTAGTCGGCCTTCGTGTTCAATAATGAAGTTGACTTTTTTTGTTTAAATATTCCATATTGTTAAGTACATTTTATAAAAATTACTAGCTGAAAGTTCCCGTGCTCCACTACGGTTTAATGTCATTACTAACTTAATGTTATTAGTACTTAAATTAGTAAAAGTTAGGCTTAACGTTGATAATTATTATTACTTAAATAAACCTAAAGAATTCCATTCTTAGAATAATTTCAATAAGTCAATTTGACAATTTGTAGAAGTTAATTTTTTTCATTTTAACAGTCCTCCAGTAAAGCTTCAAGGCAGCACTATCATCTTACCCAGCTCCGATACCAGACCATCAGCTTTTATTATGGCATCCTTCGAGTGAATATAGTCTCCTGTTCTCATCATTTTTTGTTGTTTTTTTTCGAATTTTAGTGTTTAGTGTTGCTGTTTCTATTTTTCCTTACATATCAAGCATAAATTGGTTGAGAAGATTACGAAAGTAAAGTAAATAAGGTTTTTCGCCTTCTTGCTCCATCAACATATAGGTGTAAAAATCAGCTGCAGACACAGTTTTCTTAAGTGGTGTATTGGTGTTTGGGTCACGCAGAGGGATGTTAATACTGTACCCATCTTCTCTATGGCAGAACATGAGAATCATACGCTCGATAGAACTCACTAATTCTTATCAGTCGAGAATAATGTCTCGCTTTTCAAACACCTAGCCAACAATCAAGCAGGCAACTTCGTTAGAGGTAAGAGTATTGTAACGTCCTCAGTGAGCATTTGAAGGCTTTATGTCAGCACTGATAACTACCTGGAAATCTTGTAGATCTTCGGGAACAGAGTCAACAGCAGCTCTGAAGTCCTTTATATACTTGTTATGTTCATGAACAATTTTCTGGAATTGGCCTCCCAATGCATGCTTCACATTCTGAAAGTAAACACAGAAAATGTCTCTTTCATGGTTGTCATCACCAAAAAAATTTATCTGAATAATAATCGGCTGCTTTTGTGTTCGAGGCATCAAACTCCCTATTCTGTGGTATGCATGTCCTTGCACCTTAAATGTTGGTATGAAATGTTCCTCTTTTATTTTTTTTGCTCCAAACGACGTCATTTGGAAACAACCGTTCTGTTTCCAAATATTATTTAGAAAATGCTCAACCTCAGGATGTTCATAAGTAAAAAGGTTGTGCAAGAGTTCAGCATATTCTTGAAATGGATGGAGTTGGACTTTCCCGTTACTGCAGCACATGACAGGGCTCTCGTCCTTCCATTTTACATCATAACACCCATTGCAAGTTGACCGTCGTCCAATATCGACTGTTTTATCTTTTGGATATTTAGTTTTTGGGTAACTCTTGTAACCTGAATGCTTCTTCAATGTCCATGACTGCAACCTTTCCATTGAACGTCTTTCATCATGTTTTGTTACAGCTACACGTTTAACATGAGGATTATTTTCTGAGTATTTTTTTTAAGACTTTCTATGGATTTCAGGATGGGTTATGTTATGCTTCAATGTACTACAGCCCCTCTATGTATATTTGGGTGATCATCAGTATATGTGTGTACAGCATTTCTTTTAACTTCGGGTTGGCTCTCTTGATGTTTGTTAACCTCTTTTCTGCTAGTGTTTTTCCAGGATATTTTTTCTTGTATTTCTTAATTACTTCCCTGTTAACCTCTACATGTGCTTCACTATATTATTGCAGCCGATTTCCTTAGTTGTTTCTTGTGAACTGAATCTGTGAATCATTTCCAGCGTTATTCTCATCTGAACTGAGAACAAAAGTAGATTGTTGGTTCAAGGAATTTAATTCATGAAGGCTAGGTACAACTTGTTTAGATTCGAGAAATACAGCATGCCACCATAAGTTAACAGAAAGTACCATATAATAAGGTTTCCACATGCCAGTATCGTATTTTTCTTTGTTTACTACAATAAAGAACTTAATTTGTGGTCAAAGTGTGCGACTTAGGCACCTAACCTATTTTATAATTTAGATTATCACCATAAACCATACGACAATAAATTTATTCTTATTCACCCACTAAAAATTGTATGAGTACTTTTATTTTACCCCTCCGTAGAACCGATACAGGACAAACTACTTGGAAAATAATTGTTATTGTGCACCTAACATCTAATAACAAACAATGTATTAAGTTTCATTACGATCCGTAATGTAATTTCAAAGAATATCCAATGTGTTAGAAATCACTTTTTTGCGAATTGAGTGGTATTTGACAAATATGTAGTAGATAGAGAAAAAGAGAATTGTAAAGAAGTTGTAGATATTTTAATTTTACATATATGAAGATAATTATTAAGATAATGAAATGAAGATAATAATTATCTTCTTAGCGCGCACCTATGGCCCTAGAGGAAGCTACATACCAAATTTTAATTCAAATTCGTTCGGTGGTTTCTGAGATTCCGTGATGAGTGAGTGGTGCATATTTGACGAATGTTTCGTAATCTCTAAGTTCAAGGAATTAAATTCAGAAAGGTTAGGTACAACTTGTACAAAGTATCTTCAAGTTTACATAGAATGCTTTAACAACGGCGGAATATCCTTCCGCCATCTTAAAATCATTAAATATTCTAATGTTTAAAAATAATATCCTTAAGGACAACAATGACGAAATATCCTTCCGCCATCTTAAAATCGTTAAATCTTGAATTATTTTAAAACAGTATCCTTAAGGCAACAATGGTGGAATATCGGATAACATAAAAACTGTTGAATCCAAGAATATTTTAACATATCATCCTTAAGGACGTAAACTAATATATACATTTGTGTGGCCTAAAGATGTCCTTCCGTCATCTTAAACAGCATCCTAAATGACGAAAAGTAATTCCAATTGTGGAAGCAGAGTGGCCTAGGATGTCTTTCGACCACAAAAAATCGTCAGATTCTAGCAGATCTTAAAAACAGTATCCATATAGCCGATTTGAAAAATACAACTGGGGCCTGGTTGAGAAATGCCGGTTTGAGAAGGACCAGGTTCAGAACAATTATCTTTATCTTATCAAGCTATAGGAAGAGTAGTTGGGGAAGAAGCTACTGGTGAAGCAAGGTTGGTGGGTACATCCAAGTGGCCTTCCGTGCCATCACCAGAGAATATAAGTCTTTTAACCTCCTCAACTTCCTTTCCACAGCAGGCTAATAGTCCTGAAACTCAAACTTGTTAAGGTACACTCTGCAGCCACCATTAGTTAACAGACAGTACCATATAATAAGGTTTCCACATGCCAGTATCGTATTTTTGTTTGTTTACTACAATAAGGAACTTAATTTGTGGTAAAAGTGTGAGGTTTAGTTATCTAACCTATTTTTGAATTTATCTTAGCACCATATACCATATGACAATAAATCTATTATTATTTGCCCAATAAAATTATATGAGTACTTTTATTTTACCCCTTTGTAGTACCGATATAGGGCAAACTACTTAGAAAATACTTGTTACCGTTTATCTAACATCTAATAAGAAGCAATGTGCTAAGTTGCATTAAGATCCGTAATGTTAATTCAAACAATTTCCTATGCGTGAGAAATCGCGTTATTCGCGAATTACACGCAATCAAGGCCAATTTTTTAAAAATCCTTTCTTAGCGAGCACCTACGGCCCTAGAGGAAGCCATATACGAAATTTCATTCCAATCCGTTCGGTGGTTTTTGAGATTTCGTGTTAAATGAGTGAGTGGTATTTGACAAATATATAATAGATTGCTGATGTGTTTCTCTAAATATCATTTCAGTTATCCCTATAAACCTATGAAGAAATGAATGTCCATTTGTACAACCACAAGTGTCCACAGGTACAAAGGGGGAAGCTAGCTACCTATGGACACTAATCAGTAAGTTACAAAACATTATTTTCTGTAAAAATATAATTACTTTTCAAAGTAAAGACACCAGGGTTCAATAGCCTCTTAGATTTCTTATCTAATGGTACAATAACCACTCAGATAAATAAAGCACCGAAAATTAGAAAAATCTAAAAGCGAAAATTGTCTACAGGTACAGCACCTTCCCCTACTATGATTAGATGGGCACCTCAACTTTGTAGAGCTAATGGCTAATGTACTATTTGTATATATATAAGTTAAGGTGTGTAGGGAAATAATATACATCTTAATCCCAAACTACCAGCAATTTTATATAAAGAGGATTGGAGAGCAATAAAGGCAGTCTATTTTCTTAAAGGCTACTTATTTTTCTTTCTTTTTCTTAAATTCTTTTTACTTGAAGGGACTAAATTTTTTATATATATATACATGACATATTATGGATGCCATTAAAGCCATGATTGGAATTAAGTGTCTTTTTATTCTTCGAGAAACGGAGAGGAAAAATAGGTGAGATAAAGCAATTGATACTTGCCCAAAATTAATTGCTTGAGAACACAAGTTTGTAAGGAAGTTCATTACAACAAATAATTAGATAATACAATTTGCATAATGAGCAAAATAAAAGATATTTAATGTCTCTATGGTTTGATGACAAGTGCAGGGCACTCCATAGATACAAAGAATTAAGTCTATAAAATCATGAACAACGTACAATGGGTGAAAATAAACTGTTGAGGAGTGCCAGAAAGTGCATCGTAAAGAAAATTGAGTTCTCTGAAAAAAGACAATGAAAAGTTCCTATCTAAAAATGGGCAAGAAAATTTTCTACAGTCAACACCATTCACGCAGATATGGAGCATAGGTATGGATATGAAAGTTTCTCTCTTGACCCATGCTCTAGCTTGCCTCTGAACAATGAAAAAAAAAATCATTTATTCTAGGGCGATTGTCTGTTTATTATTTTAAAAAAATTAAAGTAAACGTTAAAAAATATTTACAGATATATTAACGAAAAATTGCCATCATTGAGTTTACAAAGAAGTTATGTTTCATGGGAGACAGGAATGAGATTTAAATAAAGGAAGGGAAAGAGCACTATATAATAGGATAGCTACAGAAAATAATAAAGAAGTAGTGCAACTAATAAATGATTTTGTCAAAAGATGCAGAAAAGGATATAATGATCAGAAATACGAGAGCGAGTATTGCAAAAGTGAAATTTGGTTTTAAAAAGGTGAGGCTGGAAATGGATAATAAGATATATATTACTAAGGAAGCAAGATAACGCTTGCGATGCGAGGCACTTCGAGACAGGGCCACTGAGGGGGGGGGGGGGTGCTAAGGTAATCTTTTACAAACGTTACCTTATATAAACGATTCTATGGCGATTTATCGTATTAGAAAATTAATCAAACATTGTTGTATTTCAACAAATAAAGAAATTGTATTTCTTGGATGATGTTAGTGGAGGGAAGGGAAGTTAAGTAGCCCGGGCAAATATATTAATTAAATAAGCAAAATTAAATTTAAGCTAATTCTTAAAACGACTTGTTTGGTCTTCTTCTTTTTTATGTAGATATTGTTAAACAGCAGGGTATTATTATGGTAGGATGTAGCCAGCTTTCATTTTTAAAAAGCAACCGTGATTTTGTGTTGTTGATTGAGCTTCATTTTAACTCTGTATCTGATTTGAAATAGGTATCTCAGATCATTAATTAACATTAGGAACTTTTCGAAAGTTTTGTAATATCACGTACTTTCTGCCCCATATCCAATAATTTGTCCAGTTTTCGTTTACTGACATCTTAAAAAAACATACAGGAATTTAATGACCTTACTTAGGTACATTTGAATGCTATTTGGCAACAAATCTAAAATGAAGACATGTTGAGTAATCGAGAAAATTATCGAAACAAATACCTGCAAAATATGTACTGCCTTGAAACTTATCGATGGCAAGATGGGTGATATAGTGTGTCAAAACAATTGGCATAGTTCCACTTTATCTTAAATCTCAAATATAGGAAGGTCAATTTTAGGAAGGTCAATTTATAAACATTGTACTAAATTCATTTTAAAAACTAGTATTCAATTATTAAACTTTTATGGCATTACATATAGAGGATTAGGTTTGTGAAATAAAGTAAACTTTAAAGTATGCTTTTTAAAGGTGAAAAAAGTATCGGCTCAGTTTTTACGTACAAGTATTATTTACTTCATAATACAATTTAATCCTTAAATTCTAAATTATTTTCTGATCAGTTAAATGTTTATAAAATGGGGAAAACACAACAGCATTGCGTGTCATTATAAATTTGGACTTATTTGTCGTAAAATTGCATGCTGACCTGACTTGAGATGGCCTTAGTTCTTAACAAACGACACTCTGGGGATAAAAAAAGTTTTCTTAATGAAAAAAAAAAAAAAGAGGAATTCACAAAGTAGTGGGGAAAACACTCGCTTTTTCCAAGATCGGAACTAGGGCGGTACTCGTGCCCCGGGCGGCAGATTTCAGTGGAGTGGCAAAAATTGAAAATTAAAAATGTTATTAAAAATGTTTTCAAAATAATAATTGATTATAAACAATCAATATTGTTTAATTGTTTTGTATAATTTTTATACTTTATCATACTTTATTACGGAGGTACTGTATTTTAATAGTGGGGGAGGCGGAATGGGGCGGCAAACTGCTCTTTGCCCTCCCCCCCCCCCTGACAAATCTCATAGTTCTGGCCCCGGCTATTTCAGCCTTTATTATAGCATCAGAAATTACATCAACTTCTAGGTCACCATTTACCTTGCAAACAATAAAGAGTGTAATCCATTTATAAATAGTGTTGTGTCGGTACCAAAAGTTTTCGATTCTCGATACCGTTTCCGGTATCAAAAAATTGATTCTCGATATCCAGTTAAAAAATTAATAACAACTGCAAAGCGTAATCCAATAATAAGAGCTAACTAGCTGTGTAGACAAAACAATAATTATTCAATAAATAAATTAGTTAACAATAAATAGCATTCATTATCTTCAACAGAACATATAGAAGTTAGCTTACAGTCCACACAATGTATAAAAAAAAAATTCATTTTTAAAATTCTTATATGAGTTTTTAATCGTATTTGAGTTCATATTGATAAGGTATTAGTTGACTGAAATATTTAGAGAGAGGTTTTTGTTACCATATAATTACGATAATGAACTCAAATAGAGATGGAGATTGTTGGGGTGTGCAGCAAATTGCTGTGTATCTACGACTGCATACCCCAACAATCAACATCTCTATTTGAGTTCATTATCTTAATTATATGGTAACAAAAACCTCTCTACAATAATAAAACAATGCGATAAAAAATTGGTTTGTTATAAAAGATAAAAAGAATAGCCTTAAGAAGGACCAAAGGGCACACAGAACATTAAAGAAACGTGTGTTGGTCATTCAACACTTTAATAGTGGAAAATCTTCATATCAAACAGCAGAAATAATTTTAAAAAGCTGTTCAATTGTCCTGCGTATAGTGCAGTGCGTATAGTGCAGGTGCACCAAACGTGGATTTCTTTTAAATTCCGTGACAATCTAAGTCTCATTCCTATCAGTTGAAATGTTTATAGTGCTTTAACCTTTTTTATGGCAATGCGCTTTTCCTTCGTGGATCTCTCCACTATACGCAGGACAATTGAACACTTTTAAACATGATTTCTGCTATTTGATTTGAAGATTTTCCACTATTAAAGTGTTGAATGACCAACACACGTTTCTTTAATGTTCTGTGTGCCCCTATTACCTAGAAAAGTTAAAAAACACGGCAGATTTTGTTCAATTAGTTCTGGAAAGAGCCAAACACTTTCGACACAAGAGTTTATCTAAAGTAAATTAGTTTGAGGTAAACAAATATTGGGTAAAACAAAGGTGCATCATTTTCGCTGTGAGATAAGCAATCGTGAACAAATGTGTTTTATTATTATAATTATATCCCTGCTATTTTTAATATGTTTATATACAAAGTACATACTACTAGAATATTTAGTGATCACAATACATTAATTTTTTTTTAATGTTATACAATTTGAGCTATTCGTTTATTCAAAAAAATCTATAAATATCCTCGTGTATCATTTTGACTGGGAGCCACTATACTACTTTTAAATGATCGTATTGAATTAGGAGCTTTGAGGATTTAGGCAAACATTAAGGATCGACGTACTTCATAGAACTAAGACGTTTCCTCAGAAAATTTTACTCCCCGCTTCCCATTGTATTCCCCACTTCAGATTTAGCACTAAAGGTCAGTTGTTGACAAGATTTTAAACTATCAACTTTGAAAATGCCAAAAACGGCCGCGAGAGTTTCTACAAAATTGAAACAATGGACAAATTAACATCCAGAGCTGATATTTGATGGGAAGGTAGTGGTTAGTTCTTGCTGTGTGAAAACAATAGGCCTCGAGAGGAAATCGCGAATAGATGCACATTGCAAATAATGTGCTTTTTTTTATTAATTTATAAATAATGATTTTGGCCTGTGTCAAGCATTAGCAGGTGCTACTATTCCTTTATTCAAACTTCAGTCACCATCTTTCCGAACATTTTTAACAACTTACATTCAGAAAATAATACCGGACGAAAGTACTCTGAGAAAAAAATATTTAGAAGTTGTTTTAACTCTCATGAAACTTCGAGAAAAAATTGGAGACCACTACATATACGCCATGGTAGATGAAACTACCAATGAAAGAGGCCCTTGCGTTTGTAATATTTTAATCGGGATTCTTCATCCGGAGATCGAACCGACACCATCGTTAGTTTCATGTAAAGTAATTTTGAGTATAAACCATGAAACGGTTCCACGTTTCACGGTTCGACAGCCTAATGGATTTTTTTAAAAATACCGAATACCAGCACTAAGTTCTGCTATCAGTGACAGATGCAGCTAAGGAGCTTTACCGGTTGCTACCATATAAGGACATGGTAGCAACCGGTCATGCTCTCAAAATATTTTATGCAAATATGATTCACGTCACATGCGTAGCTCATGAGTTCAATCGGGTTTTTGAAAAAGTGCGAGAAATTTTCCCAGAAGTCAATAAGCTGGTAAACAACAGAAACAAGTATTCCTCGAATTCCCATCTCGTGTGGTAAAGTAGGTTAATTAGTTTTAAATTGAAAGTAAAAAGTCGCTTAAATCAAATGTATTTGTGACCTACAGTGGCTCACAGTGCAATTGATACACCCTGTTGAGAGAAAGAAAAAATAAAGAAAAACTTAAACGGCTACAGTATCGCAATGATATGCATGAACTTCCCCTAGAACCTGTTTTAACGCGATGGGGTACATGGTTAAATGCAGTACTAATTTAGGCCGATAACTTCCAAAGTTTTAAAAATTTATGAATAAATAAGAAGAAGACGAGATAAAATCAATTTTGAAAAAAAAAAAAAAAAAAAAAAAAAAAATTAAAACCACTGCCTATCATACCCGATTTAACGTTCATTAAATCGCACCTGCCAACCGCTCTGATATGATTGGAATCCCGAAATCAATCCTTGAATTCCCAAATCGAAATTATTGAATCCTTAGATGTAGAACTTTACTTTTCTTTGCTAAAGAACATTTTAAGTGACATGCGGCACAATTTTACTGAGAAATATTTTGAAATTTAAAATGTCGTACATTTTCACGAAAGTTTTAAAAACTAATTTATTTTTCAAAAACATTTAATTATATTTTGTTTCCACGTAAAAGGAAATTTCAATAAAGATATTTATATTTTTTTTAATGAACAATTTTTTTCATATCCTTTTTTCCCCAAATTTTAAAGAATTTCAGATTGAATTAACACTAAAACGAAACGTTTGGCGAAATGTCCTTAAGTTTATTCAAGGCCGGTTAAGTGTTGCATATTTGTGTAAATAAATGGATTGCTGCATGTATTAAATTTTTAAATGCATGTTTTGAGTTTTTTACTGCACGATTTTGCATATTTTTAGTTTTTTACAGCACAAAAATCTGGTCTCTACTCATAATGCTTTCTCTCCTTTCGATCACTATGTTTTCGTTCACTGAATGTTGCTTGAACTTCAACCTATAGAGGAGGAGCCTTTGTTGATGTTCTAAAATATTATTAGTGATGGCTTCCAGAGTTTATCTGGTAATTCCATTTTAGTCGTTTATCATATTCTAATAGTAATCAACCGATTTATTTTTTTTATGTTGTTTGCTTTTTTATGATTTAAATTCGTATTAGTATTTTCTTATGTTTTTATCTGAAATTTGTATTGATCACAACCCCTGAAAGGTCTGGTAAAGTACAATACTTGCTGTAGATGTTATGTTTCGTGATTAATTATTATCTCAGGAAGGGATGTGGTCAGTAATGTTCTCAGTTACTGGTGGTTCTCTCAACATATTCAAGATCCTCTGGTCAGAAAGTCAAATTTAAATTTTCTTGAATTATGATTTTTTTAATATCATTAAATTTTGTTGAATAAATCTGTGCACTTTTAACTATGAAAGTAATTGTCAATTTTTAGCTTTGTTGTCACTATTTATTTGTTTTTTATTCATATTTTATTAATTATCCAAAAGATGCTAGTAGCAAGTTTTCTTTACTTTGAAAGACACCTCTCACTTGATTCAAGCAGTCTTGATTATTTAATCAGCATGCAGTTGTCATAATTGTTTATATATTGTTCTTCATTTCTTCCTATTATACTTCCCATGGACATTTTCACCTGTTTTTCTGTCATTCAGTGGCATTGGGGCTAGTTTAAGTTTCTATTAATCCTTATAAAGTAATTGACATTCTCAGTTTTGTAATTGAAGAAATGCTATTCGAGTGTTTATTTATTCTTAATATAAACATACCTTTTCCCATTCTGTGATTCCATTTCTCTTGTCTTTCCTCCAATTATTCTATTATCTTTCCTAACCAGTACTGACACAGAACTCTTTATTTCCAATTGACACAGGATTTCATTCAGTTGTCTTTTTCTATTTAAAACTGTATAATTTACCACTATCTGTGATGTTGTTCAATACTATATTTGTACTTCTTCTTCTGCGATCTTTCCTTTGATGGCCAGGTTGGGGGTCAAGATGAGGAATTCAATGGTCCTTCTTTGGTCCTCCCCTTGCGACCATAATAGGAGGTGTGTAGAGTCCTATTTTTCATCTGCCTCTGATGAGTGATGAGACTATTTGCACCTTGCGGTTGAACTCTTCCGACTTCAGCGGTCTTTGAAGGGTGAGGTCCCATGGCAGTTCTCCAGTCAAATCGCTGATCTCCAACTCCGCCAGGAGATGTCTGTTCATGGGCCCAACCAACCCTTACTGTCTTTGTCCCCATGTCAGTGCTGGTGATGCTGCTGCCCATCACCAGGGATGTTTTTTATGACCTCCCGGTCGAGATCCGACGTGTTTGGTAAAAGCACGGTCACCTCGAGCAGGATGCAACTCATGTCGCGCACGGACGGTCTTGAGAAGAGTGGTATTTGTACTCATTGATTACTTGATTTCACTCCCTAAAGAGAAAAGAGACTGCAATATCCTTTTAAGTGGGTGTTATATAGATGTAATATGTGTTTATTTTAGTTATTTCTAACTAAATTAACTCAAGATCATTGTAAACCACTATTTGTTATATTACAAGGATAAGTTAAGTTTCTGCTGGGGGATATGAGAGGTTCAGTTTAAAATTAACTAACTGTTGAAAGTTTTCCTAAGATTTTGATCTCATATTTGTGATTGAAATTATTCTTTAATTTTATTTGTCAAGGATGTATCCTAAATTAACTTAGAGAATAACATAAGGAACTTATATGTCCCAGGTATATGGTAGAAAATAATGGTTAAGATGATTTTTTTTTTAATAGAAGATGTTTCCAATTCTTTGTTTATTCTGACATGTTATATCTTAAGTATGAAAACTATGGGCCCTTGGGCCCTAGTGAGGTGAGAACCAGCAGTCTTTTAAAAATTAAATTTATTTTATTTAACCTTCTTTTAACTGTTTTACATAAAATATGAACATCAGTAATAATTAATTGCTGGACAGAACCATAGAGGACTGAATATCATAGAATGGACAAGTAGATACCTGTGATGCATCACGGTTCCCCTACTACCCGGCTATAAAAAAAAAATATATATATACTAATTGGGAGAAATAATTTGTTACTTTAATTATTATTAAATATATATATATATATATATATATATATTTTTTTTTTTTTTTTTTTTTTTTTTTATTGATATCTATATATATATACATACGTTTCCTGAGTTTTGAGGGTGTTGAGATGGAATTCTAGGGCTAAAAGAATTTTCTATCACATTTTACAGTGTAAAAGCTAAAATTTTTCAAGTGAAGTATATTCAATATAATTTTTTCACAAGAACCGATATCGGATTCGAATTCAGCATTCAAGAGAACCCTTAAATACGAAATTTCATCCAAATAGAAAAATAAAAGTTTGTAAGCTTCAAAGTTTGCCTGACCAAATCGTAGGCAACTTTTGTTTAAATTGATAAAAACGTGAATTACGCTTAGACGGTTTTACGTATCAACTTTATTTTTTTACACAAAATATAGGGTGGTAATACGCTTGAAATGTATTTGGTTTCATCATCCTATCTGGTTTCAAACTCAAGTTAAAAATCAAAATGTTTTTCGGATTTTCCAATTTTTTTAATAGGTTTTTGTTCATCGAATTTTACATTTATATACACCAAAAGAAAGCTGAGACCCTCCTCTTTCCAGCGATACCAACCAGTGAATTGCATGACAAAGTAATGACGATTTAAAGGTATGTAACCAATAATCGGTTTTAAAATTTCATTTTCCTGGAAGAGGGTGAAAAAAATGATATTTTTTGATTTTGTTGAATAACCGTTTTTTAATGTTTTTGAGGGTGCTGAATTAGAATCTGACCTCAATTTTTGTGTGAAAAAATCTATAGAGGTAGTTTGCTTGAAAAACTAATCATTTTTTTAGAATTTAACTAACCTAAACCAAAATCTATGGAGCGACTGTATTTTTTTCCTTTAATTCGCAATCAAAACTGAAAATCTTGGTGCAAGAATCATGTCGATATCATTTTTTAAACTCGAGATAAAAAATAAATTAGTTTAATGCTATTTTATTTTTTTTCTCGGCTTCTAGGGCCCATTGGTCGGAACGGCAAAATATGTGTCTAATATTTTTTGACCAGGAACCTCCAAAAAAATTTCCAACAAGATCCGTGAGAGACTGAGTGTGTCCTCCCCTTGTAAGTGCGTTGCACATTCCTGCGAAAACCGCAATTGCAGTAAAAACACCAAATCAACAAATCTGTCTTTTCACCTTAGGTTATAATTTACTTTATTCAAGCTTATGTTATTTTTAAGTTTAATTTTTAATATATAAATTTTAGTGTTATACTATCTTGCTAAGCATTAAACTAATATTTTGTTGTATTTTTATTAAAATTCTTTATTTCAAATAGTAAAATAATGTGGTATTAGCTATGATGTAATACCTTTTATTGTTCCTTTTAAAGCTTCAACCCTTCATTTATGTGTTTAATTTAATAGTAAGTTTATTAATATGAGGAAGAAAAGATTTTTTGGCTTAATTTGCAAATGGAAGGTTGAGAGCCATGGAGTGGGGGGCTTGAAGCTATGCCTCCATCACTAGCATGTCCTCTCTATGATATTCAATATTCTATGGATAGAACACTGTCAGCTGAATAAATCTCTCATCTATGCAGGTTGTTATCATCTCTTTTAAACACAAATTATCTTAGTTTTTTTCTATCATTGCCTCTGGTAATTTCTTCCTCTTATGAATTGTTCTTAGTTTTTCATCTAAATATTAGTTGATTTTTATTCGATGCTCCCTAGAAAAGCAGTAAAAATCTAATTACTGATTTTCTACAGGGGATCAAATCGAAAATTTCACAATGAATTCAATGATAAGTCCAATAAGTCATTATCTCACAATTTTTGAGTTACTCCTTTTCTCTTTGGCAGGGCAGTATAATATATTGATAATAATATATATGTAAGTACATATGCACATGCACACAGACTCTAGGAATAAATCAAATAATGTTTTTGATTAAAGGATTAAATATTATAAAAGATTAAAGGAAATAAGACATTAAGAGATTCAATGATACAATTTGTTTTTTTGAAGATGTAGGTAGTTAGTAGGTAGGGTATGCAGTCATAAATACACAATTAAAAAAAAAAATTTAATTTTATATCTATTAAATTATTTTTAATTGTGTATCTATGACTGTATACCCCAATTACCTACATCTTCATTATTTCCTCAGTCAACAAAGACCTTATAACTTTTTTTTTTTTATTTTCCCAAGTTTATCTATGTCATGGAAGTAATTATTTATGAAAAATTATGCTGTTTCTACTTTCACCGCTCTCTCTCCTTTGATCTTGGTGCCAACCTAATATAGTATATAATTAATGCTTATCTTTATAAGTTATTTACTTTGTTACTATAGCCCATTTCATTTGATAATCATTGTTTTGAGTAGTTTCCACTTTATATTTAACCATTTACAAAAAAATATCGTGGTAAGTTCATAACTGTAATAAAAATAGTTACTTCAAACTCTAATAAGCGTCCCCAAATTAATTACAATAAAAATGAAGGAACCACTTATCATTTTCGTCTTGAATGGCTCAGATGATCTTTGAAATAATGATGTTTATATGTTGGAGTTATTAAGAGACTGAAAAATGTAGTTCACTAAGTGGCGAACAACTAAAGAAATGAAGTGGTTTACAATATTTC
Source organism: Euschistus heros (assembly GCA_003667255.2). Lineage (NCBI taxonomy): Eukaryota > Metazoa > Arthropoda > Insecta > Hemiptera > Pentatomidae > Euschistus > Euschistus heros. The sequence goes on from RCWM02000003.1 coordinate 2,544,874, forward strand.
AGAAGTGGAGGCTATAGATCATTTAAAAAATTAAATGCATTGATGGTGTAAATCCCTATTTTCTTTTTAATTTGCTTGAAACGTGATATTTTATTTCATACAACATACATAACCATTGGGTTATCTTTTATTATTATTTTTCTAGACATCAAGATTATACAAGTTTGCTAAGCCTAATATACTTGAAACTCATGGAGAACACCTTCCTGAATCTTATAAAAAGTTTTATAAGGAATGGAAATTCTCTCAGCCTCAGCCTGTTCACTACATACCACCTAAAGGAAAGTGGTACCGAAGTCCAGATACTGGTGAAGTGTAAGTAAGCATTAAATTCTTCCTTTTTTATTATTCATTCATTCATTTGTTATTGAAAAATAATTTTTTAAGTTGAAAATTATTTTTAGAAAGCCATTGCAGAATAATCCCATACCATTATATTTCCCTCCTGAATCACACCAAGGGATTTGGGGTGGTGAAGCAGTAATTAAAGGTTTCCAGAAAAGGCAGAGAACAAAACAAAGAGTTCCACATTTTTGGGTTCCTCATTTGATTCAGTCTGTTGTCTATAGTGAAATATTAAATAAAAGAATGTCTCTAACTGTTACACAAAGAACGCTTGATCTAATTATAAAAAACTATGGCTTCGATCATTATATTCTTAAGGTAAAATTATGTATAATTATTGTATGTAATTATTATTCATCTAGTGATTAGTTTATTATTATTTATTAAAATAAGATCACTTTGTTTAAAATAGTTGTTCTAGGATAATTTCATTTATTGGAGAATAAATTATGAAGTAGTCTTTTTAATTATTATTTTTTTAACTAATAGTAATGTAGTGAGTAAAGAAAAAAGAAATGTTTTTTGTTGACTTTATAGACACTTCAGAACCTTTGCCATCCTGATTTAAATCTTGACATTTGTATAGTATCCATACTATCCGAGATTACGGATGGCCACTGGCTCTGAGTAGCGGGGGTAAGGCGTGGCCGGCCTAAGACAATGACTGGGCTGCGCCGTTGCCAGCTCTCCAACTGAGTACTTCATTCAATATCGAGCCTTGCTATAGACAAGTTCTCTGCAATATCATTTTACCATTTTGGTTTTATTATTAGTTTAGATAAGTTATTATTAGTTTGAATTTCGGTTAGGTTTAGGTAGTAAAGTTTTAATTTAGTGCATATATTAGAATTTGTGAAAATAACCGGACGCCTAAGGGGGCTGGCAGTGTGATGGGTCGGCTACGGTAACGTAGATCCGGCAACGTCGCTCCCCTCCTCTCTAAAACTCAATAGCCATCCGTAATCTCAGCAAGTATAGATGATCATACTGTAGAGTAGAAACAAATGCTCTCACCATATATTGTTGGGCTTATCTTTGTTTATTATAAGAGGTGGCTGATCTACCTAATCACTTTCTTTGAAAATACTTTGCTTGTTGTGTATAACAAGTAAAATCGCTTAGTGCTCTAAAAAATTTAAACACTTACCAGGGACCTTCTAGACTGCCTATCACTGGTTTCGATCTAATATATTTTGGCGGTTCTATATTGAAAAAATATCTTTGCATAAATGCTATCTTTTTGTTTTTCCCGATAGGCCCTAGTAGCTGAGGAAAAAAATTATAAGATTGTAAAACTGTTCTTTTGTAACCTATTTTATGTCTCGAGTTATTAGTATGATATGCGCATGGTTTCTTTTCCAAAAATTCCTATTCTAGAAGAAATCAAATATATTGTTACTCACCTAAGGGGGCAAAAAAAAGAAGACCTCTGAATCATATCAGGACCTAGAGTGGACCAGATGTGTAGAGGCAAAATTGTCAGGCAGATAGGTGGTTTCTGTTTTCACTGTGACTGTTTGGTTTTTTACATTCTTTCTGGAAATAGGGCTTCTTAAAATGGGGCTATTGGAAATGCTTGTCTGGTCATTTAAACAAAAATCTGGATCGGTTTTTAACAATTTTAATATTTAGAGAAGTAGATTGGGGTATGCAGTCATAAAAATACACAGCAATTAAAAAAATAAGTTTTTTAATTTGTAATACCAACGTTTCAACTTGCATTGCAAGCCTTCATCAGGGTTTCAGAGATAGATGTAAACAGAAACTCTAATTAAAAAACTTATTTTTTTATTGCTGTGTATCTTTATGACTGCATATCCCAACAATCTACTTCTCTAAATACTTAAAATTCAACTGTACCTTATCAATTTTAATGTTTCTAATGATTCGATTTTCTAATTGATGTATTGGTTCTATTCCCAAATCTCTGTTGAATTAATGGTTATTTTCATTTAAATGGATAGTGAAGTTGGAATTCTGGGTAATATTAAATGCTCTTTTAACCTTTGATTTACTGATCGTCTAGTTTTTCCTGTTTATTTAGGTTCACATTACATTTTAGTTCACATGCACCACTTTTTTGGAAAGGATTTATTTTGTCTTTAAGTGAAGGGAAATAAGATTACAATGGTTTATCTACTTAAAATGCTGGGTTTAAACCTAATTTTCTTAATTCCTTTTCGAATTTGATGGATATCGGACCATAATATGGGATCAAAATGTATTTCTTCAGAGTAGCTTTGTCCTCTGTGGGAGCTAAGTACATATTATTATTATTATTTCTTTTTTTTATGGCTTTGTTTTTAAAAAATATTGTCGATTGTGATTTTACTGTATCTGTTATTGCTGGTTATCTAGTAAATGGTTTGAATTTCTTTATTATAATTTTGTTCATTTAGCACTATGTTTAAAAGGTGGTAAATCATGCTATTAAAGGCTGTGAGTTTATATGTTAGTGGTAATTATTCATCTGAGTGTATGAGTGTCCTATATATTCCAAATTCATGCTCTTTATTTTTATTGAGATTTCTAGATCCAAAGAGTTTGAAAGTTTTGTTTTTCTCTAATCCTAATGTGAATTTAATTTATGGGTGGATTTCGTTCATATCATTTAAAAACCTATTGATTTGCCTGTTTGTCCCAGGCCACAGACAAATTATATCATCGACATACCCATATCAGTTATGATATGATAGGCCAATTTAAAGTTTTCTGAGTGGAGGATTTTTTGTTCTAATTTGTCTTTTAGAAAGTATGCCAGAAGGGGTGAAAAAGGGGATCCCCTTGCTAAGCATTATTCCTGTTTATAGAATTTATTGCCGAATTGGAAGTAATTATGTGTGATGCACACTGTCATTAAATTGTAAAAATTTAAGTTTTCTTAATTTAAAAATTTAAGTTAAGTTTCCTAATGGTGGTAGATTGGACAGGAAGATTTGTTCTTCTAAAATTTCTATAATTTCTCAAGGTGGGATACTAGTAAAAATATAGAATCATATGATTCTTGATTTATTCTTAATGAATAAATTTCACATTGGACTAATACAAAGCTTTTTAAGGATATTTTTGTTAGTTTTGAACTTAATATATCCTTCACACTATATTTGGGATTGAAGCCTTTCATCCCATTCAACTGTTATTTTTTTGTTGGCACTTTTGACAACATTGGGCACGATCACATTGTTAGATCATTAGAAGCAAGAGGTGTTTCACTGGACCTGAGAAACGTTATCGCTGCACTCCTATCCACAAACAAAATTAAAGTAACTGTTGGAGCTCATTCTACTAGCCAGATCAATGTGCTGCGAGGAGTTCCCCAAGGCGGCCCAATCTCTCCCTCGCTTTTTAACTTAGCTATTGATCATCTGTACCAAGACCTTTGTGATCATGATTTTTCGAGACGATACGGGTACAAGCTGAGAGATGACCAAGATTGTGTGGTCCTCACAGGATTTGCAGATGATCAGGCGGTCTCTGCACGTAATAAGTATGCGGCTGAGAGAATTATAGATAGCACCCAAAGGATACTGGCGGAGATTGGTCTGGCTGTAAATCCACAGAAAAGTATGGGCATTGTGTTGGATGGGGGGGTGAGATGCAAGCAACGACGCTCTCTCTTGAGAATGGAGAAGTCATCCACACGGCTAAGGAAGACGACTATATTAAATACTTGGGATGCACATTCTCGGGAGAGCTAAGGTTCAGTGAAGAATCAATAGAGAAACTAAATAAAAATTTAGATAAATTAGTAACCTCTTGCCTACTTAAACCGGAACAAAAGCTCAATGTTGTCAATCAATATGTGTTTCCCGGATTGACATATCCTCTCCAGACTGCACCCCTTACAAAGCTCAGCCCTGCGTTGTTGGATGGTATAGATGTGATGATCCGCAGGAGCGTCAAGGCCATTGTCGGACTCCCTTCGAACACCTCAACTGCGATGCTCTACGCTCCGCGAAGGTACCGTGGGTTGGGACTGATCCGCTGTCAATGGGAGGCTCCTCTGCAGCACTGGTCCATTGCTCAGCGACTGTCTAATGTTCCGGACGCTCTGTTCCAGTCTACATTCCATTATGAAAAAGAGATTACTGAATGTGCTGAGAGGCTGGGTGTAGATCAGAGCCACCGAAGCGTGAGAGCTCTACGACGGTCGCTGAGAGAGGGCGCTTTTGAGGAATGGGCCAATTGCAGGTGGCGTTGGTGTATCTCATTTTAAGGAGACACCGAAAGCTAATAGATATATTTGTGAAAAACAAATACTTTCGGGGTCTGAATGGACCAACGCCCTAAAACTCAACATCAATTATGCACCCCTGCGTGGAGTCCCAGGTGCCAGCGGGCAGATAGGAGAGGTTGGGTCCCTTTGTCGCAAGTGCGGCAAAGAGTCCGAAACACCAGCCCATGTGCTGGGAAAATGTCCCAACAACTCACTCCTGATCACACGCCGTCACCACAGGGTCAAGAATGAATTGATAAGGCTCCTCAAGAATAAAGGCTTTACCTGCTTTGACAAGGTATACTGCATCGATACCAACGGATCCACGAGGTATGCGGACATTGTCGCGTTTCCGAAGAACGGACGGACAGCGCTGATAGTGGATCCTACTGTAAGGTATGAAAATAATAACCTCGATCAATCAGGTGAAGTAGAAAGGGAGAAAATGGATATCTATGAAAAATGTATCCCTTTCCTCAAAGAGAAATTCCGCGAGACATTCGGTAATAGAGATTTCTCCGTGAAAGGATTATGGTTTGGATCTCGCGGAGTCATTCCGGAAAAAACAAGGAGCTTCTTGGAGGACCTTGGCGTGGAGGTGAGGGAAATAGCGATAATGGCCGAAAATATAATATTGGACTCCCTTGGAATTATTCACCACCACATACATGGTGCATAGGATGGCCCATTACAATTTACAGTTGTTAAATATGTAGTAATTTATCCTATATCTGATTCTATGTGCATATGTGTATATGAATGTGTGGTATATATGTGAATAATAGGGGGGGGGAATAACATAAAAGGAAAAAAATGAAGTGAAATAGGAAAAGAAGGGGGGAAAAAGAGAGGAAAAGATAGTAAAAGGAATAAATAGGGAAAGGGAAATAATAATAATAATAATAATAAATAAAAAAAAAAAATATAAATATATAAAAAAAAAATTAAAAAAAAAAAAAAAAAGTTATTAGTTTGTCTATTATTGGTTTTTCTAGAATTAGGTAGTATTAAGTATATATTATATAACTAAATTACAAATTATATTGTTATCTGTAATTGGATTGATGAGTATGCTGTGTGTGTAGCAACCCAATAAAGTTGGGCAGCACTATGTTTATTGTTAATATGTCTCAATAAAGCATATATCTCTCTCTTCTCCAAATTATCAACTTGTTGGATTAATTTAGCCATTCCTACCAAAGGCATATTACTTATTATGATTAGAATCTTTCAACTTTCAAGTGATTGCAAAAATATGACTTTAAAACAATATATATCAGTTAACTGATTCCTTTTACCTATGTTTCTAAAATTGATCTTAACGTCACCAATCTACAATGCTATAAGTTTAACAAGTTAGCTAAAAAAAATTTATTTCCAACTTCATTTATTTCAACAACTGGTTTGATTCTTTCTGCCTCTAAATACTGTTTGAGAAGGTCAATTTGCTTCCAATATAGAACAAAATGCAGATATTTTCTTTATTTCTTATGCATTTTTGTTTCACTGAAACCTCTACTAAAGATGATAGATTGTGAAAATAATATACTATAACGAAATTTGTTAGTACTCACACCTGAATAACAAATTGACTCTCGACAAACACAAGATTAGTGGCGAAAACTTGCTCAAGCTACTTTATAGACCACTGAGGGTGTTATAGGTCTCTCTTTTTGTAAATGTATGATATGGTGAGACAAAATAAACAGAATACAGTCTTTCAGGCAAACTAGCCATTAGTATTGTTTCAGCTGGAAGATTTCTAAAAAAAAAAAAATTGGCTAAGGCAGTTTAACAATAGAACTCCTTTGTGCTGACAACTTCTATGATGAAAAAAAAAAAAAATCCTTGAACAATAGATTTTTCACTACAAGGATTAAGTAGAAGAGGAATTATTTGGTTCCATTGCCACACGTAGCTTAAAACTATATGCCTCAGTTTATCAAATTCATATGTAAGAAAATTTTATATTTAATTGAAAGTTTAGAATGTTGGTTTCGTAAATCTGTGGCACCTATGACAAGTCAATAATCAATTGAGTGCAAAAGTAATATTTTAGGAAAAAATCAATTTTTTCCACAATGATTCACAAACAAATATTTATCTCTAAAATAGTCACATAACTAAGCCCATTCGATACAAATAAAGAGAGAAAAAATAGCTTTATGGTGATACTCCTAACCCAAAGTTCCCAAAAACACTTAATCGACTGTTCACAATAATTCTTTCTCGTTAAACGTTTCCTATATGATACTAGAATATATCACTCATATGTTGCAACAGCTACATAACTCAAAAGTAAGCTTTTTTTGTACATAAAATATAAATAAGTATTATGAACCTATAATGAATTTAGTTTTAGTCGGTAGAATAACATATTTGAGTTTCAGCTGTTAAACTATAAGTTATTTTCTTTAAAATGCATTAAGTCAGTAGTGCAACATTTTGAACTGATCCTTCTGTAAAATTTAAGTTTTTGAGTTATGTCGCTGTTGCAGAAAATGAGCAATATGTCTCCTATATGTTATTAGAATCTTATCTATTTATGTGAGTTTAGAATTAATTATATTAATCCTATTAACAGACCAAAGCTTGTGACTTGCAGTCGAGTTTAGCTTTGAAGTTAAAACAAAAGATGTTGTTCTCACTCTTGAAAATGGATCTGTATCCAGAAGATCCGGTTAAGAAAAATGAAATTTACAACAAATACAAGCATTATTTAGAAGAGGTAATAGTATTTCACATATTTTCCTTTCTTTGTTTTTGTCTTAAATGGTACCACCATATAATGACTGTTTATATATATATAATAATCATCTAGCCATCCAGAAACTACCTCTGCTGCCCATCATTAGTCAGTTTGTCAAAGTAGATCTTTCGTATAAATGTGAGTGTCAGTCATAAATTTAGAAAACAAATTTTGTTCTGTCTCAGACTATGTTCCATGTTTGAGAATGATACTTTTTATTAAATCAAATCTTTGTCTTTTAAATTATTTACATTCGTAAAGTATATGTCTAAAATTTTAAATCTGTCTGTCTGCATTACGTATGTCAGATCATAAAATGTTAAATTGTTTTAGATGTTGTTTAGAGATACTATGTTCTGTCATTAGTTGTTACTTTGTATATTTTTGTTTGTTGTATGTAATGTAAGGTATAAATCTGTGTAAACTTGGTGACTTTGATGAGGTCACCCACTATTGGCCCCATCTTTCTATCATATCTGAGGTTATATCCCGCTTAATATAGTATTTTATATTGTTTGAATATTTTTTATTTGTTTAGTCTCTGAATTTATTTCTTTTTTATTAATTGTTCTTGAAGCTCATTTTTGAAGATAGGGATGTGGAATATTCTTAGCATTAATACAAAAGGTGGGTTGAAATTGATAACATCATCATCATCATAGGTGGCGCAACATCCCGTCACCGAGACTGGGCCTCCTCCAAAAGCTTCCGCCAGTTCGCTCTGTCGCTTGCCACAGCTTTCAGAAATTGATAACAAACGGGTTTAAGTTGTACAATTTAGATATCGTTGCTGTTCAAGATGTACCATAGATGTGGTGGTCTCGCTAACTGAAGAGAAGTTTACCGTTCATCATTTTCTTCAATCTTTCCTCGAGCATCATCGAGAGAACACTGAATACCATGCAGCCATAGTAAAGGTGAGGGAATAAGTGGGAAGAAAATAACAGCTTATGTTTTGACTGGGAAAGATTACTGATTGGTAGAATAACTTGAGTATACCTATAGATTAATGGGAGATTTTGGCAATCTGATGTTTTTAAGAGAGGATTTGGTCAAAAATAATACCCAGATTTTTGCCAGAGGAGTAAGTGATGGGGTGATCATTTAGGATGGGGGGGGGGGGATAGATGTTTTATTTAAGGAAGTAGCTGGAGCCTATAACAATGGCCTGAGTCTTCATTTAATTTTACCTTTATTTGGAGTTGTCCAGGCACTGATAATAGGTCTTCCTGAATTTTTGGTGAAGCAGTTTCCTTCCTGTAGGTGGAAAGGGTACATAGAATTTGAGAATCATTAGCAGCATAGAGGTGGTAGGAACAGTGGTGAAGTGAGTTAAGAAGATTATTGATAGAGGAATTGAAAAGTAGAAGGGTAATGCTGGATTCCAGAGCAACACCTGAGGTAAGAGTGAGAAAAGTAGATAGAAGCTAATCAGGTATTTTAACAGCTTGGGAATGGTGATAGAGGATGGAATTATAGGAATAATTTAAAGATTTTAGCTTAGAAAACAGTATAGGCTAATCAATGAATACTTTATTGAAATCAAGGGATATTAGCACAGTTAAACTTTTTTCTTATCCACCATACAATGGTGCTATATTTTTAAGCAACTAAGTTAGCTAAGTTATATTTTTTTCAGTATACTGAAGAAGATATAGAATGGTATGGTTTGACATTTACTGAGGCATTATTAAAATATGAACAAAAAATTGATATGCAACCCATTGTACCATTAAAAATTAAATTGCGGAAAGAGTATCTTGTACAATTATCTGAAATAAAATCTAATCCTGAGGAAGAACTGTCATTAGATCAAAAAGAAAGGTAAATACACAAACACACACATATATATACATTATTATTTTTTTTTTTTATTATTTTAAATTTTAATATTGGAAAACGGCTTTAAACAACATAAAACCACCTTCTTTTCTTTTGTTTGTAAAATATGTATTATTTTTGATTTGCTAAAATCTTCTTAATTTACAATTACAAAATGTGGTATTTGTTCAACAATTTTTTTCCCATGATATCACTTAATTATATGTAGATCATTGAGTTTTATATAGTGATTTTAAGAAAAATTTTCTCTAAATTATTCACCCCTTATTCCTAAGACCACTCGTTCTCATAACAGATTTTTTTTACAACCCACGAGCCATCTCAGCCATTCACCTCGGTCCCGTGCAGCCGTTCTCCAGATTGGTGTATGCATCACTCACCACACTGTCAGTGTCACGCCCACGTCTTTTAGTGGAATGAATTTCCTCCTCGAGGATCCTTCTTGGCACAGAGTCAGTGCTCATCCTGATCACATGACCTGCCCACCTGAGTCGACCAACTGATAAAATAAAATCATAATTTACAATAATGTCTTAGAATCACAAGAATTTCTTAATACCCTGTCGTATGGCTTTTTCAAAAAAAAAAAAAAAAAAAAAAAAAAAAAAAAATTGAACTAACACTGTATGGAGGCAGTCCATTGTTGACAAATTAGCTTAGATTTATGTTGTAAAGACTGAATAAATCATTGATTAACAATAAATAAGATAAACGTTAATAGTTCCTAAGATTCATGCATTTGATGAAATGGTAATTTTTCATTTTTATACAATCTTTTAAAATGTTATATTTTTTTATTTTAATCATTATTTAATTTTTTTTTTCCAGATCATGGCTTGACAAGTTGAACCCTTTTAGCAAAAGTTGATTTTTATGTATTCAAAAGGATTGTTATATAGATTGTTTTTAAAAAAAGTCATATCTTCATGTACATAAATTATAATTTTAGTAAGTACTTATATCTAATCTCACTAACTGGCTTCCTTTACTCTCAGTATCCTTGTAATCATCCTGTAACAGGATGATATGTAACACAAATTATGATCCTGCTGACTGGTACTTTATTGTTGGCTATTCGTCTTAATGTCACCAAATAACATCTTTGTCACCATCTCACACACATGAGATGGCAACACTCATACAATGTAACAAATAATTTCTCACCATAAAAAACAACTCTGATATATACCTTAACTTTTTCAAAACAACTATTCAAGAACCATTTGATTTAAGCATTTAGGATTTAATAATAAACAGATAGTATTCAGGCATTGATTAATTAAAGAAATTGTTCAGTCAGTGCCTGATTGTGGCCTGAATTCAAATTGATGTCTTATTAATTTGGTTAGTGGTCAGATTACTTACTTACTTCCTTGGCTCTACAACCCGCGAGCCATCTCAGCCATTCACCTCGGTCCCGTGCAGCCGTTCTCCAGATTGGTGCATGCATCACTCACCACACTGTCTACCCAGCCAAGTCTGGGGCGCCCACGTCTTTTAGTGGAATGAATTTCCTCCTCGAGGATCCTTCTTGGCACAGAGTCAGTGCTCATCCTGATCACATGACCTACCCACCTGAGTCGACCAACTGATTAAATGTTCCGAAAGTTCTCAGCATTTTTCTTTCAAATCGGAGGAGTTGATTTCCCTGTGCTCTGGTAAGTGACCAACTCTCTGACCCATATGTAAGTGCCGGTCTAATTAGGGTTTTGTATAGACGCAATTTGAAAGTTTAAGACATTGTACAGCTCTTCATCTGTCGCACCAGTCCGAAATAGCATCTATTTGCTGTCAAGATTCTTGTTCGGATTTCTTTACCAATGCTGTGATGTGTCATCAAGGAACCAAGATATACAGACTCTTCGATGCTCTCAAATGTACAGCCATTAATTTGTACATATGAAGGAAGAATCCCTCGTGAGTTTGTCACAATGTATTTTGTTTTTACTTGGTTGACTTCAAGCTCCACTCAGTCTTGTGAACACCTCGGCCATAGTATGAAAATTTCGTCCAATGATATCCACATCATCGGCATACCCAAGTAATTGAGCTGAGTGGTTGAAAATTGTTCTTCTCACCTGGATTCCCGACTCCCTTACTGCGCCCTCCAGGGTAAAATTGAAGAGAAGGCACACCAGACCATCACCCTGCCATAATCCCTTAAAAACTTGAGAGTTCACCATGAATGCGTGCTGAACACTGTACTGCTTCCATTGTCTTCTGGATGAGTCTCACAAGCTTAGGTGGAACCTTCATATTAATCATGACTTCAATAAAGTTCAACCCTTTTCACACTATCGTATGCTGCCCGAAAACCCACAAACAGGTGGTGGATTTGTATATTGTATTCATGGGATCTTTCCAGCATTAACCTGAGGGAGAACACTTGGTATGTGGCACCCCTTCCTCTCATGAAAACAGCCTGGTAATTACCAATCTCTCTTTCGGCGTGGGGCAGCAACCTGAGGAACATAATTCTGGACAGCACCTTGTATGCACTAGACATACATATACATCGACTGGTATCAGAACTTCCTGTGTGGACCGATTCTCAACTCCCTCATTTAGTAGGCCCACAAAGTGATTCTGCCATCATTCCAGTGGTGTTTTAGTTTTAGCTTATTGGTCAGATGGTGTTTTTAATATTTTTCTAACATTGTCCCCATCACAGACAGCAACTTAATAGTTGCATATGAATTAGAACTACTAACTTATCCACTTTCCAATTATTTTCTATCAAATATGGATATATACCAGGTATGCAAGTTTAAAATGTCGTTTATTTCTTAAAATATATACACAGTAATTTAAAAAAAAGTATAATATATTTTATTCAAAGTACTGACCCTCGCTTTCTACACATTTTGTCCATCTCTCGGGCAATATATGGATACCATTCCAAAAGAATGCTTCATCTTTATTCGAAATCCATTCATCGAGCCATTTTCGTACGTTTTCGAAATTGTTGAAGTATTGCTCCACCAATGAGTGTCCCATCGATGAGAAGAGGTGATAATCAGAAGGCGCCAGGTCAGGTGAATACGGCGGGTGGGGTAGGAGTTCCCAACCAAGTGAAGAAATCGTTTCCTTAGTCAATCTGGCTGAATGTGCAGGAGCGTTATCATGCTGAAGAATGACTTTGGCGTGCCTGTGAGCCCATTCTGGGCGTTTTTCGATCAATGCGTGACTCAAATTGATCATTTGTTGTCGGTAGCGCTCGGTATTGACTGTTTCGCCGGGTTTGAGAAGCTCGTAGTAGACTACTCCCTTCTGATCCCACCACACACACAGCATTGTCTTCTTCCCAAAACGATCCGGTCTTGCACTCGATGTGGATGGTTGTCCTGGCGTTACCCATGATTTTTTTCGTTTGGGATTCTGAAAATAAATCCATTTTTCATCGCCAGTTACAACTCGATGCAAAAAACCCTTTCTTTCGTGGCGTAAAAGCAGCATTTCGCACACAGTTTTTCGTTTTTCCATCTGTCGTTCGTCCAATTCATGTGGAACCCATTTTCCAACCTTTTGAATCTTTCCCATAGCTCTCAGGCGATCGGAAATGGCTTGCCTAGTGACATTCAACTGTTCTGCCATCATTTGTTGGGTTTGGGTATTGTCTTCGTCTAATAAAGATTGCAATTCGAAGTCCTCAAACTTTTTTGGTCGATTTTCTCGTTTTTGATCAGTAACATCAAAATCACCACGTTTGAAACTTTGAAACCAACGTTCACATGTCCTGACGGTTGGAGCAACATCGCCATAAGTCTCAACAAGAATTTGATGACATTCAGATGCCTTTTTCTTTTGATTAAATAAGAAAATCATGACATGCCGCAAATGCTCTTTATTTGGCTTTAAATTAGACATTTTTAACACCAAAGAAAGGTATGATACGTCCACTTAAACGACTTAAAAACAACTGACTTTTGTAAACAAATGACTAACAAACAAAATAGCGTTTAGAGATAAGCAAATCCTTCAATAGGCTAAGAGCGCATTCTATTGGAATTAAAACGACATTTTAAACTTGCATACCTGGTAAAAGCAGTTAAAAATAATGAAAAGGTTTCAGCTGTTTTTTTAATTATGTAGGAGTCTACTTTAATCTATTCCTGAAGTATTTTTATCATCAATTACATCTACAATTTTATAATTTTGCCTACATCATCTTCATCATTAGTTGGTGTAAGTAAATCTATTCCCTTTTGTTTATGTTATCTGTTGTTATTTTATGAATCATCTTAAATTATTTTGTCAAGTACATGTGTTAATGTGTGAATATATATTGTGTATACACCAAGTTTTAAGTAATGTTGAAAGTAACCTATTGGGTACAATTTTTTGGTTACACACTTATAACCACTCTCATGCACTGGAAGCAGTAGCATACGAGGTGTGATCAAAAAGTTCCAGGACTGAATTTTTATACATTTATTCATACAACATACAGGTTATTCAAATTTTTCTCCTTCGAAGTACTCCCCTTGGGAAGCTACACACTTTTCCCACCGGTGTTTCCACTGATCAAAGGCCCCAGAAAACTCTTCTTTTGTAAAGGTGTTTAGCAGCTCCGTTGTTTTTTCTTTAATTTCGTCAACTGTTTGAAATCTTCGTCCTTTCAGGTGTCTGTTGAGCTTCGGGAAAAAAAAAAGTCGGCTGGAGCCAGGTCAGGTGAGTAGGGGGGCTGAGGAATGACAGTCATTGCGTTTTTTTTACACAAAAAGGCCATCTTTAAACCTCTTGAACCACTGATGGCAGCATGATCGGCTTAGACATTCTTCACCAAAAGCCTCTTGTAACATCAAAAAGGTTTCAGAAAACGTTTTGTTCAGTTTCACACAAAACTTCACACAAACAGGTTGCTCTTCTTTCACATTCATTTTCATAAAATATCCAAACTCTATAAAACTAACCTCAAACAAACTGTGCTAATGTTACTTTCAGTGATGTTATGATTGATCTGCAAACACAGCTGTGTTCCTGTTGAGTCAGGCAATACAATGCTGCCAACCGCATCGCTGTGAGACATTGCATTCCCATAGTATATAAAAAGTCCTGGAACTTTTTGATCACACCTCATATGTATTTCAGAAATTTGATTTAGGATGCTTAAGCTGTTTTTGGTACGTACTTCTGCTTACTTTTTAAGTATTCAATTTTTCTGGTTTCCCATAGTTTCTTGTCGAGTTTTGTTTTGTCTTTTGATAACTTTTTCGAAGATAATTTGTATGTATTAAGTCTGTTGTTCACCAAGATATGGAAAGGTGTTTAGTTTGGCATTTGAAGTTTCTTAATATTTTGAAAGCAATATTGCAATATTTTGGTGACTATACTGTCAGCCAAACTATGAGGTAATTCATTGATTATCAAATAAGATATAGTAGCTCAGTAGGTAAGGTACTAGACTTCCCGCTCCCGAGGCTGAGATCAGAAAATTTAATATCTTTTATTTCAGTCGTGGATTGACTTTGAGGTTCATGCTACCCTCCTGGAGCACTACCAGCCTCTATACATCCTCAATTTTAGGACAAACCTGACTCTTGAGTGTGATATGCAATTAGCCTCTTATTGGCCTTGAAACAGTACATGCTTACCTTATTACTAAACCTAAGACCCTTCATCGGTTGTAATGGTTGTTTTTTTTTTTGTTATCTTCTATCACTTCACAGTAGCCATGAACATGTTGAGGTAACAATTGTTGGACCAATAGAAAACATAAGTTATTCAAGAATTTATGAATGCTGTCACCAAAATCTGTCCACTAGGACCCTTATCTCTCGTTTACTCATTGATCCATGCCTCCGAAGGAATTGGGTACCACACTTTCTAGACTATAACCTTATAAAAAGGAATTTGTAGTTCTTTTGGATTAATTAAATTCACTTTTAATCCATTTCATCTAACGTTGCTGTGATAACATTATTACAATCCACCAATTTTTCAACCATCTTGTTTGAGTCTTTATATATATACAGGGTTGTTCATCATGAGCTGCTCAAACCTGGCCAAACCATTAATTCGACTTTCTATAGCCAAAACCTAATGTAATCAAAACAGGCAGAATCGATCTATAGGAAAGTTGTTTTATTCTATCATAACGACGCAAAACACATATCTTTAGTGACTTGGCATAAATTGAGAGATTTTGGGTAAGAAGTTTTGATGCATCACTGTACAGCTCAAACCTTGCCCGCCCCATCTGACTACCATTTCTTTCAGCCTATCCAAAACTCTCTAACTCTTAGTAGTGTAATGCTTTAGGCTTACATTTAGTTCAGTTTTCTGCCCAGAAATCTACTGTGTCAGAATCATGGTTATACCAAAAAAGTGGCAAAAGCTCATCAATCATAGCAGCGGCACATATATCACTGATTGTGTTTGAAATGTATATAAACAGATTTGATTTGAAAATAATGAAAAAAAAAAAAAATAAATCAGTTTTCCCCAACCCAATTTAGGCATATATATATATATATATATATATATATATATATATATATATATATATATATATATATATATATATATATATAAAATCAAACTTATCAGGCACTCATAGGCATCCTTTAAGTATTTAACATGTTTAATTTTCAAGCTGACTAAGCCTCTTTTTATGCAGTGTCTCCCCATGAATCACAATGTATTTTGAATTATTTTAATTTCCTTGTCGAGACATGTTAATGCTAAAAAATAAAAGTTACCATCATGTGAAGAACTAGAATTATTTGTGTTTAAAAGAGAAGAGTATAACCAGCACAAATAAAAAATTTATTCAGCTGAATGTGTTACTGAGAAGTGTTCTCATGAAACTTAATTGCTGAAGTTCAGGTAGTCCATATTTCAAGTTAGACAGTTAGAAGAAGGTAGAAAGTAAGTAAATTTTGCTACCAGAAGACCTGATACTGGCCATATTTTCACCAGGTCTTATTAACTTGCCAGAATGCAGTATATGGCCAGGAGAAGATTGGGGATATTTTTTGTTCACTACAGAGTCACCCATTACTCATCCATCTGTCTGGACTGAAAATGACTCCTGTGTAAATAGAATACTTGTCTGACCCTCGTCTTTTTTTCTTTCGTGTTCGTGTTTTTTTAAACATTAACATGCCTTGTAAAGAAAATTATTCAAAAGATATTAGTGGCATATGTAGAGCATTCCATAGTCAGAGGCTTAATCAGTAAACAATTGTTCTGAGGCTAGGGTTAATTTAACAAATCCTCTGTTTCAAGATTTAGTCACTACTACTGAAGATCTAGGCCTTTATGGGCCTACCTGAATGGGTTGAAAATTATCCTCCCATAGATCAGTTCAGTTCATTTAAGATTAATCCATAAAATAAAATAAAATAAATAAGGATTTTCACATCAAAGTAAACTTCTTGCCTGTGGGACCACCATAGTAGGTGCCTTAATACTTTTTTTTATTATTTTCAATATAATTGATACAAATAGTGGACTGATGATTTTCAGACTAAGAATAATTAAAAAGTAAATGTAAAAACTTACAAGTAATAAAGTAGTAGAGCATTTTAATCTCTTTTAAATACTTTCTGAAACTTAAAGTAATTATTTTTATAAAGTTGCTATTCAGCAATAGGAAGAAGCAAAATTTATTTTTGTATAACATTAGGTATATTTAAAAAATGGAAGTTCTTAGCATGATTTTTAACTAAATTAACATTTTACACTTATACAATTATATGTAAATTAAATTAATTTACTAAAATTCATTTAACACTTTTCATAATTAGCATTTATAGAATATGATTAAGAAAAACTTAGTAAAATGGTAATTACCTCAAAAATCATAAAAAGGATAACTTAAGTACATGATGTTATTTCCTTAAATTTTTAAAAATTATCCTACCTTAATCAGAATTCATCAAACTTTATGTGGTATATCTTCATGAACATAGGTATTAACCCAAAAGATTTTTCTTGAATATCATCATTTAGTAATAAAAAAAGTACATTCAAAAGATATTTGATCTAATAATAGCTTTTTTATAAATCTATTTTTCCTTATGAATGATACTAATATTCACACCGTCCTGTCAACTGTAAACTATATTGAAAAAAAAAAAAAAAAAAAAAAAAAAAAAAAAAAAAAAAAAAAAAAAACCTTGTTTTGTATTTATCATATTGCAGATTTTTAAAAGAATGATGCATGTGATACCCGAATGAATTAGATTCATGCAAACAAAATTTAATTTAATTTTTTTTTGAGCCTCCTGAAATAACTTTACAGTTGATAAAAGTGTGTCAAGAGGTAATTGATAGTGGGTGTGCTAGCCAGGAATGTTGGAGTGCTCAGGAAAAAGAAGAGTTTATTCAATTTTACTATGAAGGTTAACATTTATTTTTTACTAGAGAAGTTTCGGCTTCTAATGAGTTTCAGTATGACTAGAAGAGGTTGATCAGGTGTGATAAACCTTGCTCTCCTATTCTAGTATGTATGAACTGAATAAAAAACACATTAATCAGATAATAAATTAAGTAATTATTATGTAATAGAATGTCAAGAAAACTGTCCCTAAGAATCCCTCGTTTAGTCAATTCTACCTCAAATAAAAAAAAAAAAAAAAAAAAAAAAAATAAAAAAGCAATGTATGAATAAAAGTTCACCTATTTTTTAAAAATGTATCTATCATTTATAGAAAGATAAAATTTTAAAAATATATATTATAGTAACAGGGCATGATGTGATTTATACTAGAAAAATAAATTATAATTATCCGAACTGCATAAATATTTTCAGGTCTTATGAAAGGAAAGTATCTTCATTTCATAATTACAAATTAATCACGTAATATAGAGAGGATGTGTGCTTTAAAGTCTTAAAAGGGCTCATGTATCTTATACTCATATGAATAAATGATTAATTCTATATATAATGAAATGAGTGAGGCCTACCTCTGGGTTTTAAAATTTCTATTGTAATAATCGTCTACAAATTGTATACTAGGCTGTCAAAAGTGGCATCCACAGTAAAACATGAATTTGTAAGATGAGGCAAAGTAAACCTCACTTTTCTGAAAAATTAAAATAATCCAACCATTTATTCACTTGGGCTACAGACATTAATAAAATTAATTATTGTTGATTCTAGGTGTTATTTATTCTGATTCCTTTTGCCAAGTTAACAAAAAAAAAACAACATAATACTACAAAGGTAAAGTAAAATAAAATAGCTGTAATGTTTCACAGCCTAATATAAAATGTTACTACAACCCTATAAAAAGTGTCACATGCTTTTATAATTTCACCAAGGTAAATTATTTTTACCTACAGCTATGAAATCAACAGATTCTAAAATAAAATCGTTTCCAGACAAACTAGTTCGGGAGTATATATTATATACTATCACCACCAGCTAATGCGATTGGCTTTTCAATAAATCAATCAATTTCTCATTCAAGAATTTTGACATTTTAAATTTTTTTAATTGAAATATAGTGAGCATCAGTATAATAACAAAAACCATATAAATGGTATTATTTAATATATTTTATTTTATTAACAAGCAATTATTAAAAATAATGTTAATATCCATCATGTATTATGGATGTTTACACATTGTGAGCTACCATGCACGTTCAAACAAAAAGTTGGCATACAAATCATGAACAGAAGTCAGGTCAACACAGCATTTAATTTAAAGTGTTCTTGTTTCACTGGCTAGTTAGTTGTCTAGTGGATTAATTATTGATAAGCTAGTGCTTACATTTTTGAATTTTGTAGTTCATAAGCTTCAAGAATTTGAACAAGTAAGGAAAAATAATATATGAAAAAAAAACCCAACAAAAAACGATCTTTGGAATGTAATTAATACATGTTTAAAAAATAGAGACAGTAAACATATGATGGTAACATATAGAAGTAAACAAAATAATGTTTTAAAATATATCATGGTATATTACATAATGTTACCTTGAACATTTATAGGTAATCAAATAAAACTGAGAGATAATTGGTGACTGAGCGAGTGGGTTAGTTAGGCACTGATACTGATTAATTTGTCTCGTGCACTGATAAAACTCAGTCCTATCTAGTGGCACAAGTAATATGCTCGAAATGTGTAAACCATCCTTTTGTTAAGAATCCTTAATACAGACCACCATAACAATTTTAGTATTGCGAGTAATTTTTTAATTAGTGTATAATTACTATGCAAAAAAAAAATAAAAACAATAGTTCCACAGTCTATTATATTAATAGCCACACATCTATTTTATAATTTTAACATTTAGTACAAAGTAAGTTTTAATAAACTATTCTCATTCAATTTATTTATTATTCTAAGACAAAAATCAAGTGAATCACAAACATACTTCTAATTGATAACCTTGAAATTAAAAAGTTAAAAAATAGATATTTATTCACACACATATTTTTTTATGAGATGTTAAAACATTATAACAAAAATTATACTATATTTTGGAGTTGTCAAGATACCTAATTTTTTTTTTTTTTTTTTTTTTTTTTTTTTTTTTAATATTTCAATAAATATGATATTTATGTATATCAACTAAATCTGTTTACAACCTTAATTCATTTACTTGGTTTATTAAATACAAAATAGGAAAACTAGAAGGTTCAAGGTTATTGTCAAGTTGTAATATACATTAAATTTGTACCTGAGTGCTAATATTAGATTTTTAGGTTATAACCACTAACTTATTGCACACTTTAAATATCTTATTAACAAAAACTAATGTGATGTTCTTAACCCTACTCTAAATAAAGAATTTAACAGTTTGTATACAAACTGTCATATCAGCATAATCAAATCAACATTAATTTGTTAGCTGTGAAACAGTTATGGATCAGGTAAGTCAAGTACTTCTTCAACAAACGTAGTTATGTCTGTAGGAGAATGGAGGTGGCGAGAACAAAACTCATGCTCCAGAAGTTGACTATAGTAAGGCCTCAATGTGTAGTCTTTTTGAAGGCTAAAATAAATAAAATGAAATTTCAAGTAAATTTTAAATATAGAACTCAATAATAAAATTCTTAATCTCAATATTAACATCGGTTTGAGACCATATTCAAATTAAATATAGTTTGAAATAGTTTATATTACGAGATAACTGGGTTAAATAAAAAGAAGAAAACCTGACTGATCATTCTGCATACCGAACATTAGATATATTAAAATGCAAATAATATGAAACTGCATCACTTGAAATTCTTAAAAAAAAAAAAAATTTCAAAATGAATTTTATATATTCATGTCATCATCAATATTTTCAGAGGCTTCTGTTGGTCAAAGCTTACATTGGTAAAGGACCTAGCTTGTACTCTTAAAAAAAAAATCAAGTAGAGCTTTCACTAACATATATAACTGTTTATAAGTGTTTCATATACTTCCATTACATTAGTCTTTTTGGATTGTTGACAATGAAGTTTACATTATAATACTTATTTGACTGAGATGTATAGCTGCAGGTATATGTCAAGGCCAGATCGTAGAATTGTGCATTTCATGAACTATTGCACTGTTGATCCCAATTAATAAGGTATTTAATTATTGATCAACATTTTATGATCATATTGTAAAATAATTACAGTCAGAGACAAAAGTATTCGTACATCTGATTTAAATCAAAAGAAATGACAAACATTAGCATTATTTAATAGGATTGATATAAAACAATAAGTCCATTCCTACAAAATATTGATATTCAATAACAATTAATTTTTAGTTGGCTACCTTTGGCTTTTAATATGCACTCTGTGCTTTATGGCATTGAATTCACTAATTTTAGTTTCAAAGACACAATAATTTTGTAATAATGTTTAAATTTTAATTATTAAAAACACCCCTTTCCATACTCCTCAATCCTTTAGATATTTCCACAAATCAATCCTATAGGGTTAATGACCCATGATTGAGTGTGAGTGACCATCCACTTTGATGTGCTGTCCAAAAGGATCTCTTTTTTGTATTTTTAAGCTGTATGCTTGGGATCATTATCCTGCTGAAAAATTTAATATTCTCCAATCCCAAACCTTTCAGCACTGATAAGATTTTTCTTTCTTTTTATTATGTTGATATATTTTTATATGATTCGTTCTGCCATTGATAAATTTAAGACACCCCATTCCAGCAATATTCAAACAACCCCAGACCACGAGTCACTTTCCTATATTCCTAATGCCGGCACTACACACTCGCCGAGGCCCTCGTCAACGAGACCACCCAAGCCGAGCGGAAGCGAGCTGTGTACACAAATGGACGAGGGAAGGCGAGCTTTGTAGAAGTTGGTTTGTTCAGTTTCATAAGCTAAAGATGGTGTTTTATTGGAAGTTGATGAAGATGGATCTAAGGGTTCTGGTTACAGCTATTGCAGCCTACGCATATTATAAGTATGTGTACATTGTAACCACGAAAAAAAAAAAAAAAAAAAAAAAAAAAAAAAAAAAAAACGGAGATGGATAACATTCATCGGAACAGGACTGCATAAGTCCAAATTTATTTGATATTTTCTTCGAAGAAAATTTAGCTAATTTAATTGACTACTCAGAATTTCTCTAATTAGTAGATGTAAAAACCCACTTAAATAACTTTTTAAGATTTCATGATTTTATTATTATATATATATTATATATATATATATATATATATATATATATTGTAATGATATTTCGGAGTCGAGATAAATTGTAATTTAAAACAATTCGAGTTTGAATTTGGCGCCAGCGAGAGTTCGCCGCCGATCTAATTGTTACGTGGTTTTTGCTTATCAATTTAAATTGAGATATGTTAAAAATTATTAGGATTTTTAAAATGTTTTTTATTGTATAATTTGAATTTTATATAGTTATTGTAAGTTAAGACGTAATAAATATGAAGGCCATGATGAAGCAGATTTGGCCGTTAACGGTTTTTTTGAAAGGACGCTTGGGATGGCGTCTTTTTAGCTCACTATGCTCCTGGATCCCGATGAATCAACAACGCTCTCTTTTTAGTCAGATATGCTGATGGATGCCGAGACATTACACCGTGCTCTCTCTGATTTGGAACTTTGAGGCAACAACACATCTTGCTCTCATCTCTCGCATTTTGAAAACATCACATCTCTCTGAGATTTAACAAGCCACATGTGTGAAGAAATAATAAATTATACTAGCAGTCTGGATGATAGGAGTGCTTGAATAAACTGGCGAAGGAAGAAAAAGAAGGAAGTTTCATGCAAGAAGGACAAATTGGGGAACATTTGGGTTGTGAGAACCTACAGTCACATTGAGAAGAAAGAAGGTATTTTAATTATAAATATGTTAAGTAAAAAATGTAATATAATTGTGGAATGTTTTTATTGCTTTTATTTGAAAATATATATTCTTGAGTCAAAATCATTATCTTTGAAAAGTTGAACCCTTGATATTCCCTCAAAATTTTATTTAACAAATTAAATTAACTTCAAAATAATAGAAATTAAAGTAAACTAACCTACAACAAAGAAATAAACATAACAATATATATATATATGTATTTTTAATATGAAACATATATTGGCTAAATGAATAAAATAAATTGTCTAAATGGAATCTAGTAAATAAATAGCCAGTAAGGAATCTTTTGTTATCTCTAGTTCTTAGTTAATCTTTTTTTTCGTTAGTTCCTTAATTAGTAAGGAACTGGAAATTGTATGAAGGAAGCGTTGAAATGTGATTAAAAGAAACTTAGATGTGAATAACAGAAGTGCCTTTCTATTAACAGAAATCTGAATCCCGAGCTAGGGCGAGAGTGTACTGGGTCAGTTCCCATCGTCGCTCATTTCCTCTCGGTCCTTTGACTCGTGCCCAGAGACTGACTTTTTTCAGAGCGCTGCCGAGCCGAGCAGAGCTAAGGCGAACTAACATGAGGTGATCCAGTACACACTCGTGTTCGCCTGCATTTGTCTTGCCTCGGCGAGTGTGTACTGCCGGCATAACAGTTGGAACTATATTTCTTATTTCCATTGGTGTATTTTTTTTTC
The DNA here is from genome assembly GCA_003667255.2 of Euschistus heros. Lineage (NCBI taxonomy): Eukaryota > Metazoa > Arthropoda > Insecta > Hemiptera > Pentatomidae > Euschistus > Euschistus heros. The sequence goes on from RCWM02000003.1 coordinate 2,568,008, forward strand.
CTCCATACTTAAGGCCTCCCTAAAGAATAAACATTTAAATTTTACACTTATTGGTAAATTTTATCCTATTCTAAACGTCACATCACATTTTTGTGGTCTTTGGCCCATTGATATCTTAATATTGCTTATTGACGGTTTTCTCCTAGCTGTTCTGCAATGAAGCTCGTTCCGTCTTAAGCATTAGCGCAATGCTAAAACACTCCCTTTTTCCTCCTTAGACAAATGTTAATCCACTAATTTTTGGTTTTCTTTTAACTTTTCTCTTGATATTTCTTTCATATTAAGAGTAAATGTTTCAAGGTCGTCCTGTACCAGTCATCTCTGGTTTTGTATACCATTTTCAATACACGAACAGCAATAATAAGCACCATACCTTTACAAATGATGTCAAGGTGAAGACTGGAGGTTATCCAAAAAATATTAAGACAGGAGGTGAAAACAAAAGTTAAAGTCTAGTGCATGCATACTTTTGACTCATAACAATAAGGCATCTTGCTATAGGACAGGAGAGGACAAAGATGCAACCCTGCCCCTGATCTGCATATTAATATTGATCCTCCAACAGAAATCAAAATAATAGAAGCTATTTCATCACTCAGATCCAACAAGACCCCCAGAATCGACTAAATTGAAGCAGGAATGCTAAAGGCCTAACCAGAGAGTATTGCTCGGGAATAAGTACCTAGAGTAACTAAGAACACATGTGGAGATCCAAGAGGCTGCGAGGAGATTGGAACTACGGAGTCTTGATGAAGGTGCCAAAGAAGGGTGACCTTTTGCTGGCTGTGGTAATTGGAGAGGGATTAGATTACATTGCTCTCAATCCCCAGTAAAGTTTTGTTGAGGATTGTCCTTAATAAAATTAGAAAAAGGCATAGGAAACGAGCAGTATGGATTCAGACCTGGAAGATCTTGTGTTGACCTGATTAACTCACTGCGGATAATCGTGGAACAGTCCAGAGAATATCAGAGTCCACTTTGGCTTGTTTTTGTTGATTTCCTCAAAGCATTTGACATTGTTGACAGGACCAAGATATGGGAAACCCTTGCCAAGAAAGGGGTACCACACAAAATAATATCTATTATTAAGGCCATTTATGATTCATTTGTATGTAGTGTAGTAAATGGGGGCAAGTTATCTGAGTTGTATACTACCAGGCTGGGAGTGTAGTGTCTACTCTCCCCATTATTGTTTCTATTGGTTCTGAACAAAGTAATGAATGGGGGCTCACTGGATGCCTGGAAGACATAGATTATGCAGATGACATCTGTCTCCTAGCACACAGGTAAACAGATATTTCTGGGAAGTTGACAGATCTGGAAGTAATGGCAAGACCAAAGTGATGAAGGTTAACTTGAGGTTCGCTAACCCTATACTACTTGAGAATGAAGAAATCGAGACAGTCGAGGCATTCAAGTACCTGGGTAGCATAGTGGCATCAGATGGGGGCACAGAACAGGATGTTGTAAGTCAAATCCGTAAAGCCAGAGGGTCATTTGCCCAGCCGAAGAGAATCTGGCAATCAAGTGAAATCTGCCTTAGGACGAAAATTTGTATTTTTAATTCAAACGTTAAGGCCATCCTACTGTAAGGATCTGAAACCTGAAAGGTCACCAAAACAATAACGAGAAAGCAACAAAACTGTTAAGTGTTTAAGGAACATTTAAAGAGTGTTAGCAATGAGGAGCTTTGGTAAAGAACAGGACAGAGAGATATTGGTGCCAAAATCTTTGAAAGAAAGTGGAAATGGAAAGGGCACACCTTACTCCGCCCAAGGGACAACACTGAAAGAGAAACGCTCTACTGGAACCCTCAGGGTTGCCGTAGAGTTGGTTGACCCAGGATAACTTGCAGGAAGTCCATAGAGGCTGAAGCAGAACGTGCTGGAGTATGATGGGCAGAAATAGATGGCGAACAATCATAACAGCCTATAATTATATTGTGGCTAAAATTAAGTAAGGAAGACTGCAGAGGCTTGGACAATAAAATAAAAATTAAACATTATATACAGGGTGTCCTGAATTTAAATGGCAAAACTTCAGGAACTTATAGGGGACCAAAAAACTAAGACAAAAAGTCCTTTAGAGATTTGCTCGTTTTTGCTTAGTTTTAGAGAAAATCGCAAAAAAAGAAACAAAACAAAAATGTTACAGGTAGCGATTATCACCTTATATAAGTACAGCCTTACATAAGTACTGAACCCAAGACTGCTCATGGGTAGTATGTGGTACAGGTTTTTACATGTGTGTGTGTATATATATATATATATATATATATATATATATATATATATATATATATATATATATATATATATATATATATATATATATTGTATAATATAAAACTTCTAATTTATTAAGAACATAAAGTTTATGTTATTAGATTGTTTGATTAAAACTTTGAAATATTCTAACCATAGCTGCAGCCTACTTAGGTAAAGTTTGAATAATAATAAACATATTTATTTAAAAACTAGCAGCCTATATCATGGCTTCTTCACCAGCTCTCATAAGTAAAGAACTCATAAGATAATTTGAATTAATTACTGAAATTTTACTTGTTTATCAACAAACATCTTGTATTGAAGTATCCAATTGAGCATTATTTCTTCAATGATATTTACACAGATAGCAGTAATTTTTAATCTGGTTGAAATTGCTCTGATTAGATGTTTGAAATTTCTTCTTCTTCCAATTGCTCAACAGACCATCACTGGTCCCTGGCATCCTCTAACAACTTCCGCCAGTCTGCTCATCATTGGGCAACTCTCCTCCAATCCCTGACTACCAGGATCCTCCCAGCATCCTCTGCTACGCTATCGATCCATCTTAGGTGGGGTCTTCCTCTGGTCCTCGTCCTGTGTATATACATATAAATACACTGCAGAATTCTTCTTTCAAAGGCCAGTAGGCTTCGTTCATCTGATCGACAGACCATGACTCTGAAACATAGGTTAGTACTGGTCTTACCAGTGTCTTATATAGCCACATCTTGGTGGTCCTTGACAGAAATTTACTTCGGAAGAGAACCTACACATACCAAAGTAATACCGGTTGGCAATGAGCCTCGATTTCTTTTGAAGTTTCATTATCTGTGGTTACAAGTGACCCCAAGTAGATGAACTCTTTCACTTGATTGAAAGAATATCTTCCAAATTGAACAGAATCTGCCTGGGGGAATAAGTGTGCTGGTCATATATTTTGTTTTTGTCTCATTCGCAAAGTCCCAGTCGTCCGGCTGATTCAAGAGCCAGGAAGGCAATTGTGTTTGAAAATTACGTAAAAGAATAATTAGACATCCACTTTAATTTTAATGTATAAAGAATCATTAGACAGCCAATTTAATTTTAATGTCTAAATTAGAAATCCAGATGAACAGAGACTATTAACAAACTATTGTGGATAATGGACTGCATTATCAGTTCTCACAACTAAAGGCCCATGTATCATATTTTTACCGACAATATCAAAAAGCATAGGGTCAACATATGATTTAATAATAATTTTCATCCGGCAGAAATAATTTTATTGTTTTCATCTGGTTGCGTATATTTCTTACCTTAAAGCTAATGACAGGATGGAAAACCTCGATTCTACCACTAAACATTGTAGATTTAAATTATTATTATTGTATATTATTATTGCTAAACTTTCCTAGAACTGAAGATAATGTAATTAAAATTAGGTTCAGGTGGGCCCAAAAGTTTTATTAAAACTCTGTTGCAGAATGACACTAGCCACATATTGTTCAATTTTTAAACTTTACTTTTATCCACTCGCCACACCACATATTTATAACTTTTCAATAACAATTTAATTGAATTAAGCAAATTTTATTAAGAATTTCTAGCTCTGTATAACATTGTATCTTCGTAACCTCTCTTGAATGGTGCTCGCCACCTGTTGGTCAATTATCAAACTTCAATGTGCACCACATATTTATTGCTATTTTAACAAAAAATATGTAAATGTTATTGCTGAAGAAAATGTAAACACAGATTGGTTCAATAATTTTTGCGGTTAGTGATCACAAACGACAAATAGCTTGTCCTTTTATATAATAGTATAGATAGAATACTCATATTTTCAATTCCTAAAAAAAAATTAAATATAATTAACAATTATTAAATTCATTAATAAACAATTTTAAATAATTAAATTATACCAATAGAATATGATATTAAATGCTATGGCTTATAATAGCTGACTAAATCATGAAACGGTAAACTAATTTACGAAATGATTAATTCTACTATCTGGCCACATATATTATTACTACTTCAACTAGTACTTAATTCAATTATAAATATTAACTGTCCACATTAAATATTGAACATTTATTTAAAACTCCATATAATAGTGATATAACTCCATTTCTTGGTCATAATACTAATTTTAAATAACAAATATTAAAAAAACTTATTACACTAGTCGTAATATACTTATAAAACACTAACATCTGCCTAATGGGCAACTTTACTATATGAGTACATCATTCACTGACCAACCACCAAAATAAGATCCTTTTCTAAAAAATGGCATGGGACCCTGTATTTGACATTTTTACTTTAAAAGAAAAAGTCAATAAGATATTATTTTCAATTATTCCTTACCAAGAAGCAATGAAATCTTGAAATTCCAATGAAAAAGATGAGTCTGATGGCAATCTTGGCGGTGCATCTTTAACAACTTGCTTGAGCTGTTCAAAAGGATTAGACCAACGAGCATATGGAAATTCACCCGTGGCAAGTTCCACTAATGAAATTCCTAAAGACCAAACATCAGAGCGTATATCATACTGTGAAGGATTTCCATTTGGATCAATCCTCTCTGGCTAAAAAAGGAAATTAAAATTATTATAGAAAAGCATAAAATAAAATGTATTTACAAATTTTATATGATTCATAACTTAAGAGTTTCTTTTCAGCACCAAGTGAATGAAATAAAGTGAAACTCTGATTATCCAGACTAATCAAATTTATTATTGAACTAGAGTAAATTAGTAAAGGCCTGTTCCGTCTTAAAAGTGGAATGAGATTTTACATTCCGTTCCTCTATTGGAACCAGTTCCAGTTTTTGTTCTGTTCCACTCTTTGTTCCACGTCAGTTTGACTAACCTACTACCTACTTACTATGCAGTTTTGTTCCATCCCTTGTTTTTACTTTGGGCTGTTAATCTATTTCATTTTTATAGTTAAAAATTGCTAAGTATACTTATTAAAAAAATGCGAACTTTTAAAATAGTTTTATTCAATCACTGTTTTTTTTTTGGAAAAATGTTAGTTGAAGTATAGTGCACAATTGAGCGAGGATATTTCAATTACACTGGTTCTGAGAAAAAAGGAGTAATCACCTTTTGTGCACAGCTTTTGAACAAATAGCAAAAAATTATTTAATTACCTACATATGCAGTAAAACTTTGAGTGGTTCATTTCTCTGAATCCGAAATATAAAAGAAGAAGCCAAGCTCTGTCGGAAGAATAAAAAATTTCAAAGAAAGCGGTTTATTTTGAAGATGGCCATGCACAGGGTGGTGGGGCGATGGAGAGGGGGGAGGGAATCAAGACTGGCAGGATCAGCACAACAAAGCAGTCGGAATGACCTTGGGTGGAACATAACCAGAGATGCAGTCTAAACTCTACTACACCGGGGGGAGGGGGGTATGAACAACCTTTGTATCTGGCCAATAGAAAGGGTATGATCCCCTCAATACAATTAAAGAATATGGTTTGAACGATAGCTCAATATACCAAGATTTAACAAGTAAAAGGATTTACTTCCTGTCTATCTTCTCAAACTCTGTCTATCAAAAACATTGATATCCATTGTTTAATCGATAGATATTCAAAGATTAGTAATTTTAATACATTATCCAAGATCAAATTATTTCCCATTTTTACATTGTCATAACTTTAGAAAATCGCATAATTATAAAGGCATATCACATATATTTTTATTGTTACCACAATGAAACTGACCAGCTTACAACAAACATATAACAATGATAGGAAAAAGTAAAAAATAAATTTCATATTCACCAGCTTAACCTGAAGCATCAGGTGTGAACTTTTCGAACCAAATTCGAAGTATGCTACTCACAGTCAGTCTTGTTTAATTTACTGTTTGAATAATCTCTAAGTGGCTCGCTGAAGATCAGTAACAATCTACTTTTCAAAAAAAAAAAAACCTCACCTTTGAAGTGTACTATGTGCTTCTAACATAAATACATACCTTATGAGCATAGAGTATTGCTGTACCACATGTTCAATTTTGATTTCTAGTGTTTCTATAAATCTGGTTTTACCTTATTTACTGGGTTTTTTTTTTTTTTTTTTTTTTTTTTTTTTTTTCATTGAGATTTAAACCATGAACACTAAAATTGATGTTACCAAGACCACAGGAGAAACAATTATGCAAATGGATAAAGAAGAGCTTTTAGAAAATTCTGCTTAAAAACAGCAGGATGTGGTTGAAATTGAGCAGGCGCCATCAAGTGATAATTCCGAAGACGATCCAAATTTGGATTAAACTTTGTTTGACACTGAAGACTAAATATTTAGGAACTTAAGTCCAACTGTTCAAGATTTAATAAAAGAAAACAAATTTAAAAAAATAGTAAAAGAAAGCCGGAACAAAAAAATTAAAATTCCTGTTTAGAAAATAAGTGCTCAAAGAAAATACAACTGGACGAAGGTAAAATCAATAGTAGGGAAAGATTTTACTGTTAGGAAAATGAAAATAATCAATCTATACTGTTGGAAAAACTCCATCTAAAAATATTTTAATGGCTCAGTATAAATATAGGATGTGAAAAACAATGTCTAAGAAATTCATATGCTTACTGAAATTATTGTATATTTTTTGTTTCCTAAGTAAGCAATCTTAACTTTATTCCATAGTTGCTAATTGCCATTTGAAATTGAATCTTGCGATATCATTAGTGATTAGAAACTTGCTTGCTGTGGTAAACTTAAGTAAATCATTTTTTTTTTTTTTGTTATTAATACCTTCCTTATCTATGGATTACCTTTTTAAAATAAAACCGATCAACCAGAAATCAATATCAATTATTGGCATTTACAGGGACATGGGGGCCTTAGACATTATGTATTTAGCTTTTGAAAGTGTTACTAACAAAGGTAAAATAGAGGGTGTAATCTGCAGGATTGAATATACCTCTTATTTCAGGGAAATGTGAAAGACAAATTCTACAGTATAGCACTTAAATTAAAATATTATTTTTTTGTACAGCATTTAAAATTGTGAATTGTAAAAATTATATAAGAAATAAAAAAAAATATTCATAACTAATATGAAAGATTTAATAACTATAAAAATAATAATAAGCAGTTCATAATTCATTCTGATTCTACTTACAGCCATGTAAGGTTTACACCCAGCTTCAATTGTTTTGGCTACTGAATCTACAAGGTAACCAGAGATCCCAAAATCACACATTTTTACTTCCCCCTTTCTATTAATAAGAATATTGGAGGGCTTAACATCTCTATGTATAACGTGAAGGCGGCAGTACAAATAATGAAGAGCACTTACAACCTGTTATACAAACAATGATATTGACAAAACTTATTTATAATAAATATATTACAGTAGGTATATTAATAACAGTACTATAATAAAATAAAAAAAAAATAATATATATATATATATATATATATATATATATATATATATATATATATGATAAAAAGAAAAATTATTAGAAATCTTAAGCAAAATATATTTTCATTTTAGGATGTACCCAAGGCTAACTGAGTGATTATTCTAATAAACAAGACATACATAGAACTATTAAGACTAACTTCTTTAATAACATTTAGTTGAAAATCATTAAAGAAATAACTCATAAAACTGTATACATTGAGATAATAATAAATAATAGGAGAGAAATAATTTTTTGTAACAGAATTTTATTCAAATTCAAATATGACTGACATCAAGGTAAACTAACATATTTTATCTTGGAACGTCTTTACAGAACTTAGCATCAACTACAAAACACTTGTGAACCATTGACAGAGAACTGAATACCATGAAACATTAAGAAAAAATAAAATAAATTAAAAATTGAAAGTAAATCATAAAATATAAATTTATTTTTAACTTAATTTTACATAGTAATAAAACCTATCTAAAAAAGCATTTAATCAACTTTAACTGACAACAATGCAGAAAATTAAATAATTGACCTTTCATTGTCTCGTATGAATGAAAATAAAACAACTTTAATCAAATCTCTACCCATCTCAAGGCAGAATATATGTAATAAAATATAACTTTCAACAATGAATTTTAAAGTTTTCTAATACATATAAACATATTTGAAATGAAAATGAAATTATTGTAAGCACTGCAACCTATCAATAGGTCCTAGCTTCCAATAGCTTATACTAGTCTGCCCAGTCATCTTTTATTTCTAAACACTAAACAAATCTCTGGTCAAATAGGACCAGTCCTCAATTACACGGTCAATCCATCAAGAATTGGGACATGCTCTCGATCGTATTCCATGTTGTTGATCATTGAGTATCTGAGCCTGCCAACACTTATCCCTTTAACCCTTATCCTGGCAAAAGGGACTACAGTTCTCCTTAATTTCGGTCAAAATATATGAAGTTACTAGCTGGATGGAGACCTCAAAACAGGGTTTTACTAATTGAAAAACTCTTCTTATCAAGCAGGCAGCTCTACAAGGTGGGAGGAATGCAATGAGCTTAGCTGTTTGACAATATTTACTACAAAGTCCCATTGGGCTGTTGGGCATGGTTGGCTTGTTGAGTTAGGCAAGTTTACAAGTTTTTAACAGTTATTCATTGTTCTCGGTGCTGTAATGTGTTGATTTGTATTGACAGGTTGTTTTACGATGTTTTAAAAGAAACAGCTAAAAAATAGTTGAAACTTCCATTCTCACTTTCATAATCGAAGAAATTGAAAAGGGAACCTCAGTTCCCCTTGCTTGGATACCAGTATTCAAAAAAAGGCGATTGATTTTACTTTTAGCCTGAAGAAAAATCTTTGTAAAAGAAACATCCAGAAAATGAGGATTGAAAAAGAAAGAAAAATGTGGGTAAAAAACCTAGTAAAAAGAAGAGATTATCAAATTGCATAAATTTTTTCTAAAATAATTCAGAGCTGAGGTAGCCCAAAAATTCATCCATGCTGCAATTGGATCTGTACTAGGGTTGGGCGATAGTCGATAGTTAGGACTATCGATAGGCCGATACTATCGGTTGCTATCAATAGTTGCTTCCTTTTTTTTCTAAAGCTATTGAATAAAGAATTTTAACTAATTTAATTAAATTAGTTATCAACTTACTATTTGAAATTTTCAGGATTATAAATTATAAGATTATATCATAAAGATGAGAGAAAAAAACTAATTTATTTGAACAAATAATAATAATAAACAAATCAAATCTTCAGAAAAGAAAAATAACGAAATAGTTAATTTCAAGAGTCAAGTGTGCACCTTGAGCCACATATTTCCCGAAAGAAAAACAAGCATTTCTGCTTTCCTTTGGCTTGAGAGAACCCTTGAGTTCTAGGAATTCTGAATTCCATTTCAAAAGAACTCGACACTGGACCGAGACAGATCAGCATAATTTCCAGAGTTTTAAAACTTGAGGGTAAAAAAGATCTATTGATGGTTGACACTATGGATAGTGACCATCAATAGGCATGACCTATTGATATATCGATAGTAACTATCGACTATCGCACAACCCTAGTCTGTACCCAGGAATGGAGCCTAGTCACCCTTCGTTCGCTAGCCACAATCGAATATTTCATGAATTGCCTGCTGCAATTTCGATGAGACTTCAGGTGGTGAACATTTCCAGGCATTCACAGGGAAAGGTAAATGTCCTCTATGTCACATCAACAAAACAATTTTTCTCTGATCAAAAAGTGACAGTTCCTACCAGAAACTGTTCGTTCAGTACCATATCACTTCCAGTATCAGTTTTGCCGTGTAAGCAATAGCCTTTTCATTTTTTTTATTTTTACTTACGTAGGGAGGTCCGAGTTGTCCTTCTAAACTTTTTCATTTTTTTTCAAGATCCATTTTTATTTCTTCATTTTAGTGTCATATTTTCTTGATTTTGGTTTATTATTCTTAGAAATGATTCCTTTTAGTTAATCTGGAATTTGAACTGATTCTAATTAGATACAAATGTAGTGCTGAAAGATTGAATTTCTACCTTTCTAAAATCTCAGAAAGCAGTTGATATTCATTTTCAATATAATTTACAATTTTATGACAAGTTAAAAGAGTTATAAATTTTTATCCTCCCTAATTTTCCTAAACGGTAACCAGGCAAGGGGAACTACAGTTCCCTTTTATGATAAATGGCCATAAAAATGATTAAAACCAATTGTGGCCGAATTGGGCAATCGTTTCATGATTTGTGAAGGCTAAACTTCGATTTTTCAAAATATTTCTATAAAGATCCCAATTTTTCTGTTTTTGCGAAGAAAATGATTTACATCTGGCTCTTTTAAAAGAGAGTACATGTTGGTGTTAGATATCCTTTTCCATGCTGTGTTTACCTCTTAGTGGATCATAAATATGTTAAAGAATTCTTCTTTCAAATATACATAGTTCTCACTCATTGATTGGAGACTCTCCAATCAATAGATAAGCCCCAGATAAAAAAGTTTTTGTGTAATCCTAGTTCTTTAGTTCTTGAAAGTTGGTTACTCTTGAAATAAATGCCATTAAAAAAATAAAGAATATCCTTAATACTAAAAGATTTAAAAGAAAAAAAAAAAGGAATTACTTTTGGCTTTACTGAAACCAAAACAATTAATAAATTAAATCAGCTTAACTTGCATATAGTCTAAAGGTTCAGTTTTACAGTCACTGGCTTCCTAGAATTTTAGAGGAATGGAAAAGTAGTTCACGGTTTCTAAAATAATGTTAGCACATAAAACTGGAGCCTCACTTACATAAAATACACTCAAGTGCAAAAAAACCGGTGCACCTTGATTTTCATTAAAAAAATATTAACTAACGGAATAATGTTGTGATTGAACCAGCACACATATAGGCCAGGGCATGAGTGATAACATTACAATAATCCTTTGCAGTAATCCTCTCTAGGAATAACAAAGAAGGGTCCAAGTTTGCGGATCAACATATTCCCAGTTAGTCTTCAATTCTCTAGAAGAGTGCAATGAACACCCGTGTGTAGTTTTAATAATTATTTAAATTTTCTTTGTCCCACGCTAATCCAATTCTACCCAATATGGTGTTGGATGCCACGGTAATCACTCAAATCATAGCGTTCATTGAGGACGGAAGAATACTCTCGGGATACTGGAAACGAGGGTTTGGCGGGCGATCCAGAGGTATCGGGAGACAAGCAGCTACTCGAGGAGGTCGGGATCAGGTCGGCCGAGAGTAACAAACCAAGCTGACATTCGATTTTTTAAAATGGAGATTCTAAGGAACCGGGCTTCCAGACATCTGTAATGACTTGCCACCGGCTTCGTGTTGCTCGAGGTGTGGATGTCTCCGTGCATACAATAAGTAGACACTTGGCTGAAATGAATCTACATTCTAATATTCCTGCTTCCGGCCCTCTCCTCACTGCAGCTCAGAGAGCAGCTCGACTCCGTTTTGCTCGAGAACACGTTGCCTGGACTGAAGCTGATTGGGCCTCTGTTCTCTTTTCAGATGAGTCTAGAATTGGCCTGCATTCTTCAAATGGTCGAGCTAGATTCTAGAGAAAATGAGGAGAATGCTACGCTCAGTGCAATGTAGTAGGTACAGTATTGTTCGGAGGAGTGTCGATGATGGTGTTGGGAGAGATATGTTTAGAAGCGAACACAGACCTTCAGGAGTTCCGAAGGCCATGCCTTAATGCAAAAATTATATAAAAGATATCCTTAAAGAGTATGTAGCCCCTTTTGTGCCGTTCATTGGCTCTAATTTTATGTTTATGTATGATAATGCTCGGCCACAAGTCGCAAATGTTGTTAGTGACTTCCTTGATGAGGTCGGTATCTGAACCTTGGAGTGGCCATCTCACAGCCTGAATCCCAATCCTACACAGCATCTGTGGGACCATCTTAAGAAGGCTATCCAACAGCAACATAAACCTTCAGGAGCTGAGAACTGCCATAGAAGAACAATGGGAGAAGATCTCTCAAGATCGAGTGGCCAATCTTGTAAGGAGCATGCTATTATTCAAGCAAAAGGAGGAAACACTCGATATTAAAGGCCATGAATTGTGTGTTTCTTGCATAGTGTAAACGAAGTTTAGAGGTTTTATTTTTTTATCATCAAATCAATAAAAGTTTACTTTTTTGTTTGATAATTTTTTTGCTTTATATTGCATGTTTTATGACTTGTCTTTTTTTGTCATATAAACAGAATATATCCGCTACATATATAAAAAAAATTGGCAAATTTTATTAAGTTGTCAAAGAGAAAAAACAAAAAACATGCGAACATTCAAGGTGCACCAGTTTTTTTGCACTCGAGTGTATAATATAAAATTATTAACTTATCAGAGAACTAGATAAAAATAATGCTTGAAATACAACAAAGATAAAATTTCATCAAGATAAATGGCAAGGATTTCATATAACATAATCTAGCTGGAGAATTATGTCTGAGGAAAAGTGAGAATACACAGATGTCATAGCCCATAAAACCATTAATCCCAAAATAGTAAACAAAAATATGTCAACTATAATAATTAATGAAACTAAAGAATTGTCAATAATGATGGTTTTGAATATAAAAACTAACCAGAAGGTCTCGAAAAAAATTAACGTGTTCACATTAATGCCCTAGTGAAAACATACACTTTATTTTCTCAAAAACAATGAGAATTTTACAACTAAATAATTGATAACATCACACATAACTGGTTGCTATCACAACACATAAAACTAGTCCTTTGGTAAACACAAGCAAAAATAAAAAATTAAAGATGAAAGTATAGTGGACTGGTATGATGAATGGAGAAGAAGATGATCAGGGATGCAGTCAAAGTAACACCACATCTAAGAAGGAATTTTTTAAAACGTGCCAACGTATCAGTCATCGTCCTTCTCACAAGTGTGGTTCGGTGGCCCTGAAGAAGACCTGCAACGCAGGTCGAAACGTTGGCACGTATTAAAGAATTCCTTCTCAGATGTGGTGTTAGTTTGACTGCATCCCTGGTCATCTTCTTCTCCATAAAAAAATAAAACTGTTAAAAAATTATCCTCAGAGAGCTACTGCTAAATCCTAGCAGAGGATACCACTACAAAGTCAAAAACTTAGAACTAATATAATGTCAAATTTAGCAAGATAAAACAATTGAAAAATAAAAATTACAATAAAAGTTACCCACTGCTAGAGCTATGTTCCCAAGTATTGCTTCAGGAATTGAAAGATGGTGTTTTTTGGCTTTTAAGTAAAATTTATCAAGAGATGTATCCATTACTTCCATACAAATCCAAACATCTCCTTCACGAAATAAAGCACCGTAAAATTGGACAGTGTGATTACAATCTGAAGAACGCATGATAATATCAAGATCAGTTAAAGCTCGTTTCTGTTCAATAGTGTTCACTGTTAATGTAATTCTCTGCAATAAAAAAATGAAGTTATTAATCAATAAAATAAAATTCCTCCATACCGAAAGTAGGTGAAGGAAAAAGAATAAGCAGTAAAACAAATAAACATTGACTCATAAATATTCATTAACCTAAAAATGTATTGCACAGTGGTATAGTGTGGGAATGCACTGAACGCACATTTAAAATGTACTGAATTATAGTTCCAATAATAACTAATTTTGATCAAGAAATTAAAAATGTATTACCAGGTTATATCATCAATTTTATAAAATATTCTGAATAAATAATGATGACAGATTAAGTAAATTAATTAATGTATTTAGTAAAAACAGAAGCCAATAACATTCATGTATAAAATGGTATTAAACTGAACATAGTATACAAATAGTATACTTTGATCAAATATAAAGTTGAAGGGAAATTAAATGATGAAATTATGAGCCCAAATGGATTCCTTATGTTCTTAGTAACAACACTATACCAGTTTTATATCAGTTTATTTTAATAACCAGGCTGTAGAACAAGAAGTAGTCAGGTAGACTTAAGCAGTCAAAATGTGGCACTGCTCCCTAAAAAGTGGTATGATGTCGCATTATCAGTCCTAGACATACCTCTAGTTGCCTCTTACTTGGAGTACCTAAATGGTAGTGGGTTAAGGACATACGGTCAGAGTCAAAAGTATTTGTAAACCTGCTATAAATCAGAAGAAATGGCAAATATTCGCCTTATTTAATAGGATTAATTAAAAACAATAAGTCCATTTAATGCATATGTCAACACTTTTGTTTATAATTATATTTTTGTATTTATCGAACATTTTACAAAATAATGAAAAAGTAAATGAAAAACAACAATAACAACATGAGACAAAAGTATTTGTACACTTAAAATTTCTATTTAATATCAACATTTGATAACAATTAATATTTAGTAAGACCAAGTTTGGCTTTTATTATGCACTCTATGCTTTGTGGTATTTAATTCACTATGGCATTTAATGTCAAGGACACTATAATTTTGTAATAATGTTGCTTAAATTTTGATTGTTAGAACACACGTTTTCCGTAATCAATCCTTTAGATTTCCACAAAATGTCTTGGATTTCCAAGCTGTATGCTCGGGATCATTATCCTGCTGAAAAATATAATTTTCTCCTATCCTAAATTTTCAGCACTGAGCAGGAAATTTCTTTTAATAACGTTGATATACTTTATACGATTTATTCTGTCACCGATAAAAGACACCCAATCAAATAATCTGAGACCATGAGTCACTTTCTACCATACCTAACCATAGGAAATATATTTCTTATTTCCATAGCTATATTCTTTCCTCCATAATTTTTAGCCCTCTGAAGATTGAATATTTCAATTTTACATTCGTCCATAGATATTATCCTATTCTAAAGGTCACAATCATATTTTTTATGGCCTTTGGCCCTTTCATATCTTAATATTGCTTATTGATGGTTTTCTCCTACCTGTTCTGCCATGAAGCTTATTACGCCTCAAGCATTAGCGCACTGTTAAAACACTCCCCTTCTTCTCCACTTTCAGACGAATGTTTTTCCTCTAATTTAGAGGCACTAATTCTTGGTTTTCTTTTAACTTTTTTCGTGACAGGTCTTTTTCTTTGTAGTAAATTTTTCTTGGTTACCCAGTTCTCTCTTTTTGTTAAAAAGTTTTTCTCATTCTTCACATTTTAATAGCATCTTGAGACTGTTGAGTGAGGTCTGGTCACTTGTCTAAGCGACCGTAACTCATTATGTAGGCACACAATAATTTGCATTTCCTCTTCGTCACTCTGGTTTTGCATCTCATTTTAAATTTACGAACAGCAATAATAAGCACTTATAATCGCTACACCATTACAAATGACAACAAGGTAAAGGCTGATTGGAGGTTATCCTCAAAATATTAAGACAAGGGGTGAAAACAAAAGTTAAAGTCTAGAGAACGAATACTTTTGACTCATAACAATGAGGCATCTTACCGTTATGTATAAGCTATCAAGTTGAATTCAGTTAATTATCTTATGAAAAAATATTAACTCTATTCTATAGTCATGAAAGCAATATCGTATATGTTTAAATTAAATAAAAATGCAATAATTACAAAATTACACAAAAGAAAATATAATTTATACTAGTAATACTTTTGATTCTGACTGTACCTTCCTCATAGAAGTCTATTGCAACTGGGGTAAAAACATTTGAGGTTATTTATAAGGCTTGTAATTTTCTATAAAGCCACTGCGGACTGTATTTATTAGCAAAACCAAAAAGATCCTTTTCACAAACAAAACAAGAAACAAATGGATTTTCATTCATGAGGTTTTAGGATTAAAGTATTTATAGAAATCATTAAATATCGAATCAATTAACAGCATCCATAACTCTATCCTGTGATGAACCACAATGAGGAGTTCTTAATTCAGCAGCTTAACCACCTTGAACTAAGATTGCCTATAGATAGAGAAAAACAACTCTGGGCCAATGATACCTTGCCACCTGTATCTGCATCTGCAAAGGCACCAGCTATTATCAGCTTATTCAGTAAAAGAATAAAACTAAAAATGAAGATCATGCTGTTATTAGGTAAGAGCTGTTAATGGAGACATGTTAATAACATTACTAGAGGGAAAGTGTCCTTGGAGTTAATGTATTATATAAATAGATAAAATACAGGTACCAATATCCTTATCCGATTCCGCCCCAGTTCCGCCTCGAAATACCTATTTCTGATTGTGATCTTCTCTCAATAGTATCAATGTTTTGATCACTCCTTTTGGAGAAATATTGTTAGTGCTTCTTATTCTAATAAACATAATTTCATTATCCCCCCCTTAAAACTAGACTCATGACTTCTAATAAAGTCAAACAAACATAATTAAATTCCTTTGAGTTACCAAAACATTATTATATCGAGCATGAAGTAAACAATAAACCATCTTCACAATATTTTTTACACTCATGCCTAATTATACTATTTATTATTTTTTAAATTACAGTTCAGTTTGGATTTTTTTCTATTAAGTATTTTGAGCAGATAATTACATCAAAAACATTTAAGTATTGGACAGCTTTGCTACTGATTAAGTGAATAGGGCTCTGGAGAAAAATAGTCAAGTTCAGTTTCAAAATTATATAAATATCTAATACCTCAGGTTGTATGTGACATTTTAAGTTGGTTTAAAAAGAGTGGTACTGTATATGAAAATGAAATAAACATTATGTAGTAACAACATGATACAACTAACAAATCTTTTCAACATGGTGGTTATAAAAACATTGATAATTTTCAAATTGAAGTAAGACTGGAGATATCTTGCTACAGAATGGGTCTGATGGTTCTGGTGTAGTTACAGTAGAGGATTGGTACCAAAATACAAAACAAGAAATTATCTAAGCCTACAAAATCTGTGCTGCAGTTTCTAGACATTTTTCAATTGAAAGGCTGTGTGTTAATTGGTAAATATGAACAAGAATTTCACTCTTTGTCTCTCAAGACCATCCTAAACAGGCAGGCAAAGTGAAGAAGGAACCTGTTTTGAGAACTATTTCCCCTCAGTACCTCAGTAAAGAACAATAATTATATTCTAAGAAAAGGAACAATGCAATGTTTATTAAGAACAAAACTATAACTGAGAGTAATTCTATAAATGTATGTATCTAAGAAAGTAATAAATTTAAAATAAATATTAAAGTTTAACCATTCCTTTAAATAGGGTATAACTGTAATTTAGTTAAAATTAAAATTATCACCTTAACTGCCATTACAGTTTCTGATGGAATATGTCTCATTTTCTCCACTACTCCGTATGCTCCTCTTCCCAAATTACAAATCAATTCTAAATCATCAGCTTCAACAACAAATGTTTTATCACCAATAGTTATAGTAGTTCTTTTATCTAAATTACGAGGTGGAGCTCTGAAAATTAAATATAAATAGAATCATAATAATGAACACCATAAAACACTACCATAAATAACAGAGGCCTCACACTGCAGGGGCTTCATCTGGAACTGAAATCTTTAGACCAGGGTTCTTTTTCCGACCTGTAATATAGATTAATATATTGATATAATCCTTAATAGTTTACAAAGACATAATAACAAACTATAAACAAAAAAAAGAAGTATTACTTGACATTTTGGGACGTTCTTCTTAAATAGTAACAGTATTCTCCAAGTCAGAACAGCTCCAATGCTCTATAGTCTTCAATTACAAGACCATAGAGACTTTTTTTCCAATCATTCCACTAACCGACTATAAATATTTAATATCTTATGTAATAATTGAATATATAATAAGTATAGAATACAAAAATAAATATTTAATTTGAATTACAACCTGGAATAAATTTAAACATCCTATTATAAAAATTATAACAGCTATGAATAATTTCAGACAACATTAAGAGGCTGTCAACTAAGAAGGTTATAGAACCTGAAAGGTTCTTCACACAGACGCTTCAAAATCGATCGAGATTACTCTATTCAAAATAAAGGAAACCTTGATATATATATTTTTTATTTTTAGCTACAGAACTATTTCCTGGAATGTGTTAAAAATATTTTGAAAATCCTTTTTGCTATGTATTTCGGAATTCAAACTTTCAATTTATTTAATTTAACATTGCGTGAAAATGTAATAGATCTTATTCATCATTTTAACATGTAATTCAATGTTTCTAAGAAAACGTGGTTTATTTATATAAACTAGCATTAAAGGCCAAAAAAAGAATTATGGCCATGTGCCATAACTGAGATATTTCTGTTCTGCGTGTTCTGTCTCCAACAAATTTATAATTCTTATGCACAAGGTCTATTGTTTTCAATGGTCCACTAATGGAACATTTCTCACTGCACATTTAAGACTTATACAGTTTATAATGAGTTTACACAGATTTTCAATAACGTCCTAAATTTGTGCAAAATGGAATAAGAACTGAAAATGGTCTCCCAAAAAATAATCGTAATGAGTAACAAAATATTAAAATTTTGCCAAATATTTATTATATCAGTTTAGATTAAAACCAACTTTTTATATTTTTGTGTGAAAACTCTCAAATAATTCATCTATTTCAGTGTTTTAAAATTGGAATATTTGTTTAAGGTTTATGATAATTGATTAATGTGATTTTAGGCGGACGGATTCATTGCTCTATTTCACTTCATAACTATGTCCTTGAAACTTAATAAGTTCAACAACAAATCCCTGTTTAGCGAATTACTAATAAGTCAGCAATTGATGTTTGAAATCCAAGGAGTTAACCATTATAAGTTTCTAGTGATTAATTTAATTTGTTAATCAAATTGGTTAATAAGGTAAACTAAATATGTTGATAGTATCAACTTGATACTCATGAAAAGAAAACATAGAAAAAAACATAATTTTGATGTGATAAGTCAATTTTATATCTGAGGACATTAAGGAAAAATAATTTCTCTCTGGCTGGCTGGGAACAACTGGTCCCTGATTGAGATCATGGGTATGTCTATACATAATCTGCCGCTTTGATATCTACTGCTTCTGGTAAGGAAACTGTCGGCAAATTTTCTATCCAAACAACACCAGCAGAGCTAGTGCGTGTCGAAGAAGCCCCAACATTTAAAAATGTAGGCAAAACGTGACTTTAATCAGTCAAAGCAATATAGCTCCTAACCGGTAGGTCCTAGCGATAAATGTTATACCACAAAAATATTCTCCATTAAATTTTTGATTATGAAACTTTCGTCAAATTTTCGATCCGAGCAACAACAGAACTAGAGCGTGTCACAATGTTACATTTTAGATGGTTAAAAAAAGCTTACAAATTCTAGGTTGTCAAGACGACGCTTTACGTTACCCCCCAAAAAAAAAAAAAAAAAAAAAAAAAAAAAAAAAACGTTAGACCCCCAGCCAAAAGAAATATCCATCTCAAAATTATCATTCCTTTTTTAATGAACAAGAAGCAACTTATCACTTTCTGTTTGGCAGCATGTGTGATGACCCGGAAATTTTAATATTCTCTCGGAGAGATTTCGTATAAAATGAGACGTTGGCTATGTACTTAATGAAAAGATTAATGATTTATTACCATAAACAATTAAGTTTAAAAAAAATTGAGTAAAACTTCCATATCAGACTGCATGCCCATTATTATTAGTATTCGATATACCCTCTTTCATAAATGAATTTAAAAATTTTAAAATATAATATATATGTATATATATATACACATACATACATACATACATACATACATACATACATACATAAGGTATAGTTGACTGTGAAGTATAGGAGATGTAGATAGTTCATTGACTGCACCCCTTTCAGATTTACTGAAGAAAAACCAGAAATGGAGATAGGGAGATGAACAAGAACAATCATTCAGCCTGTTGAAGGAAAAACTGGTGACTGCACCTGTCTTAACATGCCCAGATTTTAGTAACCATTCATCCTTCAAACTGACGCCTCCAACACAGGATTAGGTGCAATACTTTTTCAGGAAGTAATATCCAGAAGGAGATCGAGTGATCGCGTATGCTAGCCGAGGCTTGACACCTTCAGAGAGGAAGTACAGTGTCACGGAGCAAGAGTGCTTAGCAGTCCTCTGGGCCGTTGAAAAATTCCGACCTTATTTGGAGGGAATGGAGTTCACTGTAATCACAGACCACATTGCGCTGAAGTGGCTGAACAATCTCAAGGACCCTCAAGGTCGACTAGCTAGGTGGGCTTTAATGCTACAACACCAATTCACAATCATGCACCGTCCGGGTAAACAGAACGCTGCTGCGGATGCTCTGTCCCGAACCCACGAGTTACCTGTTTTGTAGAATTGATGTCAGAGGAGAAATACTGGACACGTGGTATTTGAAAATGATACAGCGAGTTGAAGAAGATCCTACAAAATACGCAGATTGGAGAGTAGAAAAAATCAATCGTTATGGAAATGTGTCCCTAATAAAAAGAAAATAGTAGGAGACGATAACCGATGGAAAGTGGTATTGCCCAAAGATAAACGTAATGAAGCCTTCTGGGAATGTCATGACCAAGCAACAGCGGGGCATTTAGGTCGCTTTAAAACACTACAACGGTTGAGAGAGTACTATTATTGGCCAGGCATGGCCTCTGACACGGCTAAATATGTGGCTAGGTGCGAGACATGCTTAGCGCACAAGCCTCTGCAGAGAGCCCCTGCAGGATTCCTGGGAGAACAACTCGTCGTTTCAAAACTATGTCAAGTGGTTTCGGTTGATATAATTGGGGCATTACCATAATTGACGAACCAGAGCCGATTTATTTTGGCGTTTTTCGTTGTTCCTTTTAAAAAAAAATAGCGTGGCGTCTCCACCTGGGCTTAAGGCAACAGTGGAGATGTAGATAGTTGGGGTAGGCAGTCATAGATACTATATATATATATATATATATATATATATATATATATATATATATATATATATATATATATATATATATGTATGTGTGTGTGCGTGTGTGTGTGTATTAATTTTTCCACGACAGCCCATTCACTGATTGTCTTTATTTTATCGAGAATTGTGGAGAGAATCTGAAATAAAAAAAAAAAATAAATAAAAAGTGATAATAAAAAAAGCTTTAGGCGACTACAGAAGTCAACTCAAGGTGGCGTGGCTATAGCTTGTAAACAGTTTAGCGTCAGTTGTCAACAAACATGGGTGGGAAATCTCCTGCGAAAAGTAAGAAAAAGAAGTCTTTAGAAACTTCAGAAACTAAAAGAGATGAACAACCTACGGAATACACAGTAAGAATTCATATTCTCACATATCGTTTTTAGGTACATGATTGTGTAATTTGTTTTGTTTGATAGAAATTGATCCAGAAGTAATAATCTGGAATTATTTTATAATTGTAAACATTTTGGTTTCTAGAAAAAGAATTGGTTACAATTGAGATTATAATTTTCAATTTAGTGCATTAGTGGTTTGATCGTTTTTTGTTTTTTCAATTTGTATTAACCTATCAGTTAGTAATTTAGATAAAATGGAATAGGAATTATTTTTAGAACATTCTCTGATCTTAAGAGTTATATCTTTAATAGAACTGAACACATATCTGTTATATGTTATATGTCATAACATATTTTTTTTCAATTTCTCCTTTATTTTTTTCTTATTAAAATTACCAGCATACTTTTCATTCTTAATTACTATTGTAAAACTCATAAAGTGCTAGGAACTGAGTTATTTTAATGAATGTTTTACATTTATTGTTCATTGGTTTTTCATATTGATTAAACTTTTGGCTTTACATTTATTATATTCGTGTAATTCCTTTTTTTTTTTTTTTTTTTTTTAACTATTTCCTAGTAGGCATTTCACAAATCAACTCCAAAGGTTGTTTGGATTATTAATTAATTACCACTAGAATTTTTTCGAGTTGTCAACATGATTCTAAATTTCTGATATTGTTGTTAAGAAAGCTTAGCTTCTGTTTATTTTATTACCTCTGCTGAAATCTCATCAATCACCAATCTCATCTCTTAATCACCAATTTACCTTCCCTTTTTATTTTATTTCAGGGGTTTCTATCAATCACATTTAGTCTATTATATAATTTTAGAGTAAGGAGTTTAAAAATATTCATTGTTGAATGACCTAGTTTCATGTTTTTGTGATTTTCATTTTCATAACCATAAGTTAATTTAAATTTTATTGTTCGTTATCAATTAAACAAGAAAAAAAAAATTTCTTAAGGAGCTGGTTACTTTTGTAAAAACTTAAAAGTTGGTTTAGGCGCCAATATTCACAATATTGGTATATTTATTTAGTTAAAATTGGTTTGAAAACAGACTGTAGTTTATTTTACCAATGAATTAAGGTAATTTTATTTTAAAATTATTATGAAGGCTATTTTTTATTATTATTTATTTGGTATCGAATTTAAACTAAAAAGTTGTGTTGATGATTTTTAAACATATTTACATTATTTTTGGAAAATTAGGATAACAATATCGAAGTATGGCTTCACCGAAATTGTCAACCTATACAGCACCTTAAATTTCACATTGATTGATAAGTGTCTATTATAAACTTATTGCTGTAATCTTATTATTCTCAGTGCAGTTAAATTAATTAATTGTATTTAAATTAATAAGAAAAGGTATTATAGTAGTATATTTAATGAAATATTAAGATGAGTGTAATAAATATTGTAGTGATGGTAAAAATGATAAAGAGCACAAATGTATTACAAAATCAAATTAATGACTTTGGAGTCATGCTTCGATATTATTACCAAAATAAGTTTTAAAATCAAGATCCTTAATGAGTTATGGTGGTTCTTTTTATTTAATTTTAATTTTTTTTCAATGCAAATTTATGAAATGAAATTATATTAACCATTGTCATGAATGATGTAAAAAATTTTTTTTTCACATTTAAAATGTTATCCCTTATTATCAGTACCCTCTTGTTCTGGTTAAAATGAAAAAAAAAAATTCCAATTTTATGTGATCATTTAAAAAAGCGTCTATTGTTTCTCATATTAAAAAGAGTCTATTGTTAGCCTTTTTTCCCTACTTTGCGTTATGTAGTATAAACCTGATGGACTTTAGCCATGTTCAGATTTCTAGGAATGAGAGTAGTGAACACAGAACCAACTAAAAGTGACATGGAAGGAGCCACTGCAATATGATAACATGATTAAGACTTGTAGAGGAACTACCCTTTGGTAGTACTCTAATGAAATTTACTAAAGGAGAAGATCCCGAGGCCATCTTCTTTTCAGACACCTCGGAGGATTGCCAGGATTGGAATGGGAAGTGAGTTGTGCAACAAGTGGATTTAGATGAGGAGTGAGTTAATTATGAAAGGAGAGGTATCTGGTTCGTGCCAAATCAGCGACGTATGGGATATTAAGGTTATTGTGGATGATTGCATTTGTGACAAAGTAGGGACACATTAAAGATTTGGTAATGGTTCGGATCGGCGACACCAACCCCTAAACCCGCTCAGAATACCTTTTATCGATTCTAACCTTGTTCCGATTTATTTCGATGTTCTAGTCGCTGCTTTTAGAGGGGAAAGGTTATTCTCCTACATTTACTGAGAAACTCTGCATCCCTGTTCAAAGTAATATTAACTTCTGTTTACCTTCTAATATTAAAATGAGAAATAAGGAAATATTAAAGTGGAAATAAGGAAATATCGAAATATAAGACACTAAATCAATTTTGAATTATATTAATTTAATCAACAATTAATATACTACTGAACCACCAGTAAAGTTAATTCCTGATGAACTTTCTGTCAGAGAAGTGAAAATAACAAATTATAAATATAAAAAAGACAGAATCCTTAAGTATTTATTTGGCATAACTCCTATTTATTTAACATTTGTAGCTACATGTTTCAGAGATAATGTTCCATCATCAGGCTTCTAATTTTTTTTAAAAACACATTAATCTATAACATTATACCAATAGTTCTACAATATATAGTAATGTGTCATTTACCTCTTAATCTGTGATTATTTTCACATTATCAATTCTCCATGTTATAAGCCATTATATAATATAAGACAGAATCCTAGTTGAAAGTGATGATGTTAATTTCTGCTATATTTTCTCATGGGAAGTGGAAATAAGGAAACATAAAAAACCTGTGATATACTTTCTCACATTTATTTATAAACTGATATGTTTTATTGAATTAATTATACAATCTGTCTCACTTAAGCACAAAAAGTAATATGGATGACAAAGAATCCATTCACAAAATATGTATACTGAAATTTTATCACTGAAATTGAAACAACAAATAAAAATATATAAAACACCAAATCCATGTACAAATAAATCTTGTTAAGTTTTACAAGTTGTAAATTTTATCACTTAAATTGATAGAACAAATATAAATATGTAAAAGACCAAATCCATGTACAAATTAATCTTCTTAAGTTTTGTAACACTTTTACGCATAAGATTAGATGAAATAAGAAAACATGAATTCATAAAACACTTAATTCTTGATTTTGTTAACTTCTGTTTCACTTATTTACATTTAAGAAGACTAAATATCAATATAAGAAACTAAACAACACAATCCAAGTTGGAGCTGTAGAAGTGATTGTTTACATGTGAGATTATAGGAATGAACTATCGAAAAATGTAAACATGAAGTGAAGCGTAAGGATCGAACTGGTCGGTGTAGCGCGGGTCAACCTAGTTTGGTGGTGTCGCCGATCCGAACCGTTACCAAGGATTTTTCTAAGGATTTTGGATTGGAGTGATTTGATGCGGGAAAAATTCGATGGTTTGGTGGATCCCCATAACTCTATACTGTAAGTCCATATAGGTCTGATAATCGTTATATAGATGAGTTTTTTGTAATGAATTGGGAGATTTGAACGTTTGTCAAGTAAGTGTTGTAACAGTCGAAATCGACGTGCAGCTTCTTGTCTTTTCAATCTTGTATGAGGGTTCCAGGTAAGTCTCTTGTCCAGATAAAATCCCAGGTATTGTGTTTGTTCCACATTATTTAGCAGTACACCATTAAAGGATACAGGAGGACAGGATGAGTTAGGTTTTTGATGGAGAGTAAAGGTTATTTGCTGGGATTTGCTAGGATTCTTATTGCTACCATTCTTCAAGCGAAGTGATATGTGACTGGAGTGTCTGGGGTACAGCAAATGAATCTTCATTGACTGATAACAAGCTGGTGTCATCAGCACAGGTTGTGAGGATAGTATTAGGATGAGTTGTGATATCAGCTGTATACACTGTATAAAGAATGGGACCCAGGATACTACCTTGAGGAATACCAGCGGTCTGGGGGAAGATGGATGAGTATTTAGAATTTTGGTTAACTCTAAATACTCTATCAGAAAGGTAGGAATGCAGAATGAGGAAATACGTATATGGAAGGAATTGGCGAAGTTTATAAAGCAGTCCTGGATGCCATACCCGATCGAAGGCCTGTTCAACGTCAAAAAAGACACCCGTGCTATACATGTTGCGCTCCAATGCAGATGAGATAACATCCACCACACGATGGCACTGCTGGGTAGTGGAGTGAAATTGACGAAATTCAAACTGGTGGTCAGGAATAATGTGATTGGAATCGAGGAAGGGATAAAGGCGTTTCAAAAGGAGTTTTTCATGGATTTTACCCATGATTGGTAGGAGAGAAATAGTATGAAATAGTATAGTATGAGGAAGGATTTTCTGGCGATTTTTTAGGCTTTGGAATCATTTTAATAATTGCTAATTTCCAGGAATCGGGAAACTATGTAGTACGGAGGATAGCGTTATAAATATAAGTTAGGAGAAACACTGCTTTCTTTGGAAGACATTTGAGGATTCTTGAGGTAATAAGGTCATGTCCAAGAGCTTTGTTGGAGGGCAATCTACGGATTATGGATATTATATCTGAAGTGTGGAAGGCTTTAGGAAGAAGGGTCATTTGGAGAGGAATAATCAGTTCTGCTTCAATATATTCTACATGGTTAGGATTTAGGATGTCAGAATGAGGTTTATAAGTATTATGTAATTGTTCACCAAATACTTTTGATTTTTCGGTATCAGATTTGGTCCAAGTTTGAGCTGGAGTCAGGAGAGGATGATTTAAGGTTTTGAATTTTAAAAGTTTTTTGGTCGTGGTCCATTATGATTTGTCGGAAATAGGTAGTTGTTCAGTTTGTTTATGTAAACTTTCAAATTTTAGTTTTTTAAGTTCTGATTTAAGTTTGTTAGTTAATTTGGTATAATTGGTTTTGTCAGATGGGTATCGAGTTCTATGCCATTTGGCTCTAGCTCGTCGTTTTTCTACAAGTAAAACCCGAATATATTGAGGTAAGACCATGCCTTCTGAATGTATTATTCTATTTTGTGTGGTATTTTCTGTTATGCTGGTTTGTATTGATTTAGTAAGATGTTCTATTGCCGCATCTATTTGTTGACATGTTTTTAGAGGACTTTTTAAGTCTATATGGTTTTCTAATGCCGAACGGAATTTGTCCCAGTCTACTCGTCCAGTTATCAAGGATGGAGGAGATGGTTTGATAATAGGAGTAGAATGTAATGTAAGCAAAACTGGGCTATGGTCAGAGAAAGGTCATCTAGGGAATCTATTGTAGTTTAGGAAGTAGATATTTGATAGGTGACGAATATGTCCAGAATATCTGGGTGTTTTTTTTAGGGATGTAGGCCAGTAGGTAGGATTGTTAGGTGAAAGGATAGGGTAATTGTTTAAGGATGATACACGGGAAAGTACACTGCCTCAGGAATTGGGTGTTCTACAGCCCCATCGCTGGTGTTTAGTGTTGTAATCCCCACCTGCAATGAAGTGCCGCCCAAAGGATTGAAATATGGATTGCAGAATCCTTTGGGAAAGGTTATTTCCTGCAAGACAATATACAGCTGAAAGAGTAAGGTTAAATGGATGGCAGGATAGGATTAGTGCGATAGACTGAATGGTGCCAGTTGGAGAGGAAGGAATCAGGGTGAGGGTAAGTGATCTATGGATGAGGATACAAGTACCGCCATGGGCTGTTTTGTCGGGGTGGTCAGATCTGTAAGTGATGTAGTCTTTGATGTGGAAATAAGAGGTAGGCGTCTAGTGGGTCTCGGTAATTAAGGCAATGTGAATGTTATTGTCGTTTAAGAATATGTCTAGTTCATTTTTGTGATTGAGCAAACCATTTGCGTTCCATAAAAGAACTGCCAAGGAGTTTTGGTTCATCGAGGAACAATAGGCGTGATTTCTGTCAGAGCTCTTGTGAGAAGGGTAATTAAAGGTCTGATCGTTTCTTGGAGTTCACGAGGAAGGAGGAGAGAATCGATGAGATATCACCAAAACCTTGGGAGGAAATAGGATAGGATTCTGACATTTGAGGCAGAAGGTTAAACTGTCTTGACGACGGTACTTGGAATGGAATTTGGCTAGGATTTTGTTGAGGTATGATTTGCTCATAAATTTGTATTGGAGTCTTGGTCTGTTGGTTTACTTGTTCTGGGGTCTGTTGGGTAGTTGATGGAGAGGGATTGATTATTTTGGGAGGTCGGGATGGAAGGGATGTTTGAGGCGCCTGATTCTGTGGCCGTCGATTTATTCGTTCTACCGTTGTGAATTCATTAGTTGGTTGGTGAAGTTGAGAAGACACCGTGCTGTGGTTGATGGCTGGGATTCTGCAATTTGAACAGTTGAATCTATGGGTTGTTGATTCTGAGGTTGTTGAGCTCTTGATGTTGATGGCAGTGGAGGAAAGTGTTTAGGAAAATTGTTGACTGAAATGTTCTGTTGATTCTGAAAGGAAGTTACTAATGTTTTGGATGTTTCAGGAACAGGATTTCTATTTGTAGCGGAGTTGGAGGCTCTTTGCTTTTGCCTATGTTTGTATACCTGGCACACTCTCATCACAGAGCACACACAAAGCTGGCGTATCTCGTGTTTTTAAGCAAGTTGCTGTTAAATGCGGCCCTGCACATTTAACACATCTCGCTTGACGATTACAATATGTTTTCGTGTGGCCTTGGTTTTGACATCTGGTACACTGTACAATTTCTTTTTTGACTCGAGGTACTTTGAATTTGACCACGGAGTACACCAGTCTTTTGATTTTGAAAACCTCCACATTGTTATCTGCTGGCTGCAGATCCACAAAGAACAATGGGAGTGAGCATTTTTCAGAGCGGTGGAGAACGTTGGAGACATGCCTGACGCTATGGCCTTGCTGCTCCAGGTCTCTTTTGATTGCATCAGGAGTCACTGATTGGTGAAGTCCCCATAGTACTACCCTGTAGGCCTTGTCTTCTTTTAATTGATAGCAATGGAACTGAAAGTTTTGAGTTTTTAGGTAGGCTACCAATGATTTATAGTGTGATCTTTTGTCTCAGTGTTTATTTTTATGTTGTGGTATCTGGATTGACATTGGAAATTTGTTTGATCAATTAATTCTGAAATCTGTAGATAAAATTAAATATAATTATCTAAGCCGGTAACGTAGATAGGAGGTGGTTTTATATCTGTTTGAGGTTTTGGTGGTTGTTGTACTGAGCTATCCGAAGGCATGTTAGTCAATGGTTGAAATCTGTTAGATGTTTGTTGGGTGTAACTGCTGTGATGATAGCTTTGCTGCGTGTTTGTGGTGGAGTGGGAGGTTGATTCGGTTTTGTTTCTTTTTTTTTGTTCGTAGAGTTCCCAGGGGGCTCAAGAGCAGTATTTCTTTGTCTTTTTGACAAATTTCTATCCTTAAGGAACTTCAAGTCCGATTTGCTGAAGTCGAAACAGGAAGATTTTTCACACTCCATATTAATAATAATTATTATTTGCTAATAGATATTAAATAATAATATTATTTAAAGTAGAGAGAAAAATAAACAAAAACAAATGTACATATATAAATAAAAGCACATCTATAAAATAAAAAAATATATAAAAAAAAAAAAAAATTCTTTATTCAACGAGCTATCAACTCGGGTGCATGAGTATAGGAGACGAGCGCTCTACTCATTATGCCACCTAGGATGATAGTTATAGGCAGGCCTATGTAAGTGATAGCCAGTCACAGCCGTCTGCAGGTCGAAACTCTACCTACGTCATGCCCAACTATCCCGTCACACACTTAAAGTCCACCTTTATAAATTAGTTTCTAGGGACTCACCTAGCCGGAAAACTTCACTAATTGTTCAATTATGTATATACACAATATTTGTAAAGTGCCGAGCTGATACGTGCACTAATACCACTGGTATTACTTGAGTAAACAGGGAGCTGTTTTAGTTAGCTGCATAGCAGTAGCGGTCATGTTCCTCACCTCTTCCTATTTTGCCTTTCTTTTTTTACCTCCCAATCAATAAAGGCTCAACAGTAATATAATGGACAACTTCATGGGAATGGACAACTTTTTCTAAGAAATAAAGTTTTTAAAATTCATTTAATTGTAAATAAAATATTTTTCTAAACATGTGTGCCTGTTGTAGAGGAACCCCAATATTGGTGTTAGATGTTTAGAAGGAAGTGGAGTCCCTAAGAATCAGGGAAGGGATCCAATTGGGTGTTAGAGATGGTATTATTAAGGAAACAGTATGCTGCAGCCACTGTTAAGGGAAAGGAGAAAGTTTTGATTACATTATGGAGAAGTAAAAGATTTTGATAACATTATGGGGAAGGAGAAGATTTTGATAAAATTATGAGAAACCACTCTATTGATTTTTTCAACTTCTGGAACTGCCTCGAGATCCACAGAAAAGAGTGGTTTTTTGCCCCCTTTTCTTTTCAAATATTTTATAGTTGCTCAATACGTGTCTGGTGTATTGGGCATTATCTTAGTATCTGTAATTGATACACATATATTTGCCTGTTTCAACAATCTTGTTGATTTGAGAACAAAATAATTTAAAATTGTTTAAAACTATTGATATTTGCCTGTTTCAACAATCTTGTTGATTTGAGAACAAAATAATTTAAAATTGTTTAAAACTATTGAAGTAGTCTGAAGAAGTCTTGAAACAGGTACTATATCCTTTTCTACTGATTCAGCATTTCTTGAGGGCTTGAATCTATTATGCCAGCAGTACACACTTGCCGAGGCAAGGAGCGGACGAGAGTGTACTGGATCGCCCTCTGTTGCCTTGCCTTTGCTCGCCAGTACTCCAAAAAAAGTCTTTCTCTAGGCATGTGCCAAAGGACCTGAGATGACATGAGGCACGAGACGAGTCAACCAAATACATTCACCTAAGCTCATGATTCAGATTTCTGCGAATAGCAAGGCACATCTTTTATTCACATTTTAACGCTTCTGTTATTTAATTACCAGTTTCTTATTCACCTTGCTGTGGTATATATACCTTTTCTATTACCATGAAGAGTGAATGGGATAATATTGGTGAATTATTTTCACTTGCCATCTCCATTTTTTCTTCCTATGTTTTTGCACTTTTTTCTTGGTTACAATGTACACATACTTATAATATGCGTAGGCTGCAAAACTGCAACTGCTGTATTTGGAATCCTCACATCCATCTTCATCAACCTTGATCAACTAGCTACAACTTTACAACCCCACCACTAAAAATTTCGCCTTCCCTCGTTTACAAGTCACTCAGCAACTTTACCTGCATTATTTTTGTGCAAACCTCGCTGTGCTTCACCTCAGGTGGCCTCGTTGACGAGTGCCTTGGCAAGTGTGTTTACTGTCTGTATTAGGAGTAAAAAATGAGGATTTTTCATCTCCCCTCTGTGAAGATGTGCCAGCTTCAGTTTTTATCTTGGTGGTTCGGTAGAACCAGTGAGTTTGGCCCTTTATGTTTTAAAGGTCTCATGTATATAACATGTAATATAATATTTATATAGGTCTTATGTATATAACATGTAACTTATATTAAACTTAATAATATATATACAGATATATACATAGTCTTATGTATATAAACTTAAAACTTAAATTTATATAATTATCAAATGTTCGTTGAACTTGGTCTTGATTATAAAGAGCAGATCCTGTTGGAGTTATGGGGTTATGATATTTGGTATCAATATTATGTTAAGCAAACTATGATTTATAGCTTTTCTATGACTTAAATATGAACAATTGGAAATTATAATTAGAAAACATTCTTTTTGTGATTCTATTAATTGCTGTTTTTATTAGTATTTAATAATATTTAAAGTTAATAAGTTTTATTCCCTTTGCAGGTAGAAAAGATTGTTGACACACGCAAGTTACGTGGAAAAATTCAATATAAAGTTCACTGGGATGGCTATAATACAGATGAAGAAACATGGGAAAATGAGTCTCAGTTGAATTGTGATGAATTAATTGACAAATTCCTTAAAGACAAAATAGCATCCAGAGGAAATCATTCTGAAGATGATGAAATTGAAGACGTGGAGGATGAGATTCAAGAAGAAAGTCAAACAGAAGAAAAAAATCAAAAAAAGAGAGCAAAAAGTGGTGTTAAAAAAGAATCCTTTTCTAAAAGACAAAAACCTGATCCTGTAAATGGTCAGGATGAGTATGAAGTAATTTTAAAATTAATTTGTATTTATTTATCAATAATATACTTTTAAAAAATGTAAAAATTTTGGTTGTATAAAATACTAGCTGAAAGTGCTCTGCTCCGCTACGGTTTAGTATCATTAGAATGAAGACAACTTAAATTAGTAAAAGTTAATCTTAACGTTGATAATTATTATTACTTAAATAAAACTAAAGAATTCCTTTCTTAGAATATTTTCTAGAAGTAAATTTGGCAATTTGCAAAAGTTAATTTTATATTATTTTGATAGTCCTCCAGTGAAGTTTCGAGGCAGCATTACCATCTTACCCAGCTCCGATACCAGATCATCAGCTTTTCTTATGGCATACTTAAAGTGAATATAGTCTCAACTTCTCAACTTTTTTGATTTTTTTGAAGAAAGTTTAGTCTTTCTGTTTCTATTTTTGCGTACATATCACGCATAAATTGGTTAAGGAGAAATTAACGTAAATAAGGTTCTTCACCTCCTCACTCCAATAACATTTAGCGTAAAAATCAGCCGCAGGCACAGTTTTCTCAAGTGGTGTATTGGTGTTTGGGTCACTCTGAGGGATGTTAATACTGTACCCATCTCCATTGTAGAACATGAGACGATACTAAAGAGAATCATACACATGATAGAACTCACTGATTCTTATCAGTTTTTTGTCCTTACATCAAACAGGCCTTACATGTAATCACCAGAGAACAGGTCTTTTAACCTCCTCTTTAACATAAGTCTTTTAATCTCCATTCATCATCGTCACGAAACAACTCAAACTTGTAAGTTGTAAGTAATCTCTGCAGCCACCATGCGTTCACAGGAAGTAACGATATTATAAGGTTTCGACATCGATCGTATATTTTTTTCTTATACAACTATAAGGAACTTGTATTTGTGGTCAAAGTGTGTGGCTTAAACATCTAACCTATTTTTTAACTTAGCTTATCTCCATATACCATATGATAATTAATCTATTATTATTCACCTAATAAAAATGGTAATCGCATTTTTCGCGAATTAGCCGCGATCCAGGCCGATTTTTTTAAATCCCTTTCTTAGCGAGCACCTACGGCCCTGTAGGAAGCTACATATCGAATTTCTTTCCGATCCGTTCGGTGGTTTCTGAGATTTCGTGTTAAATCAGTGAGTGGTATTTGACAAATATATAGTAGATAAATAAATCAGTGGCAATAACTGGTAGAGGTGCCTAATTTCTCAACTTTATGGAGTTGGCACTCGGCTCTGTCAAATTTATATTTTGACTTGTGTCTGTATATTTACCATCTGGGCTCTCTTCCTTATAGTCCAAGAGCTCATGCACCCTTTGGGTAATGGTCTTCCTGCAATTTTTTATTTATTTATTTTTTATAAAACCTGGCTTGTGTGCACTTCAGCTCATTGTGCTAATGCTGTGTTTCCTGTATTTCTTTTAATATAGTCACAGCGCTTTGATATATCTAATAATCGTACTTTAATCCATATTGTCACTAGGGATTATCATGAGTTCTTTACCGAAGTGTAAGAATCTCTGCCTTACTAACATGTTGCATTTATAAAAAATGTGGTAGGATGTTTCATCCTCCCTATTGCATATTCTGCTATACAGGGATGTTTTTATTTTCATCATATAGAGATGTCTGTTAAGCCTGCAGTGACCTGTGTAGATCTCAGAGATTCAGGTTTTTAAGTTTGATCTTGTCAAAATCAAGGAGTTAACTCCTTTTTTTTTGCAGTAGCCTGCATGGAACAGTTTTGACTGTCTCTGTCGTTTTATATTCCAGTTATGAGATGCTAAATTGTTGTCTATGTTTATGTCTATCTATAGTACCCTTTGCAAGGCTCACTGAAATTTCAATTATAGGCTTGGGAGCTAAGGGAACACCCATTCTACCCAGATTTGGTTGCTGTTTAAAGCTATTTTATTGAGATAAAACTTGGATACTTTAACTAGCTTTGATCTGGTTACTATATTCTTTAGAGCGCCAATAGCCACTTGGCTGTTGAGTATATTTTATAACTCTGTTCTGCGTGTTATATACCAATAACAGTTTTGCACAGTAACAGATTGCTAGAACCTCAGCTTGTAAGACAGCGGTAAATTTACTGAGTGGTATATATGTGCTTTTATTACCATTTATTCTCCATATGCCAGCTCCCACCCTTGATCTGTTAGGGAACTGTCAGTATAGCAGTTTATTTCATTGCATGGTATGTACTGCTTACTGCTGTCTATATTGACACTGAAATTAATTTCAGTGTATTTCTTTATTTGGAGGTATGAGTTCATCTTCAAAATCTCATGTCTCCATTTTTATGAGATACTTTTTATGACCACATATCTTAGATGGGTCTGAAAACAGCCATTGTTTAACAAGTTTGTACATTGTGAGCATTGCTTTTGCTTTCACCTCCAAGTGCAGTGGTCTTAGGTTGAGCATGACCTCCATAAGTACAGTTGGAGTGGTTCCAGTGATCGTGAGGCAGACCAGTCTGAGGTTTGTTTAGTATGGTAGTGGATTTCTCCATTCCTGCTCTTTGCCATTATAGCATCGTTACATATATCATTGGTGTGACCATTATCGTGTAAATCCTGTATACTGCTTTTAGTTTTAGACACCAGGATTTTCCTATTGCCCTTTTACAAGCCCATAGGCTTTTAAACCTCAGTGTAGCTTGTCCAGATATATGCCCAAATGCTTATTTCTGTCCATATCTTAATCTAAACACTTTTTAAGCTTAGTGGTTTGATGACAACATTCTTTTTATTTGTAAAGATGTATATGTCTACTTTTTCCAGGTTAATGTTCAAACCTCTGTGGTTACATCACTCTGTCAGTAGACTCATGCATGTTTTAAGCAGGTCTGATATGGTGGCCTGATGTTAGCCGCCCACTAGGATAGCGATTTCATTTGCATATCCGCGTGTTTAAAATGTTGCATTGTTGATAGTTGTCAAAAGAAAATCAACCACAATGCACCATATTAGCGGTGATATGTCCTCCCTGTGGACACCCTCCTGGTTTGGCCCACAGTTTGGTTTCACCTATTTCTGAATAAATAATTATTTCCTTTAACATTAAGAAAATCCATTTGCGGATGTTAGATTCAGCCTGTCCATCCCCTAGGGCTTGCTAAATAGTTGAATAGGAAGTTCTATCGAAGACACCCTTGATATCAATGAAGATGCCTGCCATAATTTCTTTCTGATCCAAGGATCTTTTGATTCTAGTGATCAGATTCTGCAGGGCAACCTAATAAGATTTTCCTGCTTGGTAATCATTCTGTGAGTAATATCTTCCTGTAAGTAAGGGAAACTTTTTAGTAATGAGTCATTGGTATGTTTAGTACAGAAACTGCAACCTAGCAGATATCAATCGATCGCATCATCATCCTTCATGTTTTTGTATAAGTGAAAAAAAAAAAAATACCTTAAAGGACTTGTTACTTTGAGCCTTAAATTGCAAAATGATTTAGTTCATTGATTGCAATGTAGAAAAGAAAATTGATAGATGATTTCAGAAAGCCCTAGTACCTAGGTAAATTGATAGTTGTGCATTATGTAAGATATTGGGTTGTCCGGAAGTAATTTCAGGTTTATGTTTTAAAAATATAAAAATTAAAATAAATGATCAAAAACATTTTTATTAATCAAAATACTCCCTTTACTCACAATACATTTCTGCCTTAAATTTAATTACTTTTCTATGCTCTGACAATAAAAGTTTGAGTATTTGATATTAACAAATTCTTAAACCATATTTTCTATCAAAGTTTGATTATATAAATTTTTTATTTAATAAAAAGTGGTTTTGATGTATAAAAAAACGTTAGTAAGTTTGGTGAAGTAGAGAGTCTCATAAACAAGCTCAAATAACTTTCGTGAGGTCATACATGAGGCATCAGTGGTCAGTTAATGCATGAGGTACTGAAGTTTCTAGCTTTTTTACCTTTCTGATTGCCTTCAAATAGTCAATGGTGGCTGATTTTCTGCCTGAGAGTTCTCGTACAGTTATTCTGTTTTTGTTTTTTTTTGACAAAAGCTCTCAGTACATTTTCATCAATAGGAGTCCTTTCATGACCTCCCTTTTCTTCAAGGTTTGAATTCCTCTACAAATTTTTTTAAACCTTTGTGCTCACTCACACTTCCATCACTTTTGGGTCCCATTCCGACTGAGTTTAATCTCATAAAACGAAATTAGGCAAAAAGTATATGATAATTTTCACTTGATTGTTTTGTTGAAATGTTCAAAAATTAATTATCAACTTATTCTTATAAGAATGGTAATTTAAGGACCTCTCAAGTAGCGAATGTTAAGGTCTATTATCTCTTATACTTCTTATAGCTTTATATAGTTCTTAAATTTTCAATAGACCAAAATATTATTTGCTTAAATGATTCTCCCAATGTTAAATTATGAGTTAGTACTTCTCAGTCCATGTATAAGGATTTTCACTGTTTGACTAATAGTGGTTGGTGATATTCTAGGAAAAAAATATGGTAGTAATGTTCTAGTTTTATCTATACTTGGTATCTTTCTTAAGATTGCCAAAAAATAGGTGAAAAAGGTTCATTTGATTCATCCCAAGATTTTTACTTAACTACATTTTATTGAACCTCATCACGCATCTTCCAAGGAATAGAAGAAACATTCTCATTGCATTTCAGATATATCAATCCAGTGTTATGGAAACTTAATTTAAGAATTAGGTGGTTTTAATTTTTAAGATTTATCTTTAAATTTTGAAATGTATGTTGATTAGGGTTTTTTTTTTTCCAGAATATTTATTTATTTTTTTAAAGTATTGCCGAATAGGTACTTGTACTCAAATCAGTGTATTTTAAAGAAAATTCAGTGATGTTTTACTCTGATATATTTTTGAAAAAATAATTCTGTACTAATTAAAAGGTCACGGGAAAGAACAATAGTTCATTTTACACAATTTGAGATCGGAGCATGAAGTGATAAGATGTCAATGTAATATAATTTGGGCAAGAAGGAGCATAGCTCTGAAGATATTTAGGAGTAAATAAACAGAGCATCTGTCAAGGATTATCACTGTCTGAATGCTTTATCTAAAATTCTGAGATTTTAGAAGAATGATTCGCTGATTTTTCTTTTCTGTGGCCCTTCAATAATTTTTTTCTAATTATAATTTACAAGTGTCTTCATTTAAATTTTTAGGTTGAAAAAATAATAGAGATGCATACTTTACGAAATGGTAAACATGAATTTCTTGTTCGATGGCATGGCTTTGGTAAAGAAGGTGATACCTGGGAACCTGAGGAAAATTTGAAAGGAACAGATGTCCTTACAAGATTTTTAGATAAAGTCCAAAAGGTAATGCATAAATTTTTATTCTTAATTTTGTAAGTTGCAAAAAACTTATTTGAAATATTTTACTTGGTTATAAATTAGTTTTCAAGATCTCGCTTTAGTGCCCTTGTAGTTCAAAAAAGTGATAGATTACTCTGGTCAACAAAAACAGAGAAATTGTTTGTTTCCTGTGACTATTTTGTTCTTTCTACCTCAATTTGATACATATTTTGTAAATGTGACAATGTGTTGTGTGTCTATGGTTATGGTTCAGCTGGAAAAGAGATGCAGTGAAGTTCGTAACTCCCATGATTTGGCGAGAAGCTCAAAACTATCATGATGTCTGCTTTTGCGTTGTGAAAATAAACGGAATTAACCCTGGAAATCGAAGTATGTGTCATATCCTAACTTATCTTCTGCTCAACGAGCTCAATTAAAATCACGAGAGGTACAATCCAGCACATCTAAATCCTCTGATGATCCAAATCTCCGTAAACGCGAACAAAATATATTAAGTGATGACTCTGATCCAGATTACAAATGTAGCCTCAACCATTTAATCAGAAATAACTTAATGACTTCGTGGGGGATCTGAACTTACCAAAAGAATCTTCAGAATTTTTCGCATCTAGGTTAAAAGAAAAAATTTGTTTAATTCCATAACCAACATTACTTTTTATCGTACCCGAGAAAAGAATCTGTTGCCATATTTTTTTCAAGAGAAGGATTTAGTCTTTTGTAACGATGTTGGTGGTATTCTCTAACAGATGGGCTTAATAAACTACAAGCAATAAGGATCGGTGCATTTTTATGGACAGCAGTGAAAGAAGTTTAAAGTCTGTTTTGCTCTATAGTAGTAAAAAGTATGGATCCATCCCTATTGCACATTCGACGACTTTGAAAGATGAATACACAAATATTTTATGCAAAGAGATCTACCTAAAGTCGTTTATTCAAGGAAATCCTATGAAAGATCATTTGATAATAATGTTCAATAAATTTTGTTAACATTATGTTAATTAATTTTCTTACATTTTTTAATCAAAACAGTAAAACTTTATATATCTCAAAATAAAGCTGTTAGCAATCTCCCAGTATTTTTTTCATTGTCGAGGTCTTTGAAATACCCAATAACAATAAACAAAAATGAAGGAAAAAAAAATTATGTTGACCAGTGTTATCAGACTTAGAAAACTTTTATTTTGAATAACAAAGAATGATTTTATCTTGTTCGTTTGTTATGTGTGAATAATTATTCACAAACTTATCTTTAGAGTTTGATGTATCAATAATAGAAGAGAAAAAAACCTGGTTTTCTTAACATACTTCTTTTAAATGACAATACATGCTGTCCTGGAAGCCCCCAGAAAGGCAATACAAATCCTTTAGTGACATTTGATCATAATTTAGTTAGTTATAAGTTCTAATGGAACCAAAATAAAATATTCAAGAAGACAAGAGTGCCCTGTTATAAACAAAGCATTTTCTCATCTTCCATACAAACAACAATTATTTCGTCAGGTAAAAAGAGAGATAGAAAAAAGAAAATTCAGCTATCAGAAATACTGTAAATTGGACTAATAAGAAAGTTGTCATCACTGCTTCTGGGTTATAAAGGGACCCCTTTAGAACCCATCCATAAACTCGCACTATAAAGTAAAAACGATTTCGAAAAATATAAGCAATATCTTTCCTGGAAGTATTTCATCTATCATAAGCATTAATATATCCAAGAGATTTCTTCTACTCACTACATACCCTATCGATATTTGCCAGCTAATTCCTCTTTTGCTGAAAAAAAAAATTAATTAAACGCTTATGTCTTTGACTTCAATTAAAGAAATATTCCACATA
Organism: Euschistus heros; assembly: GCA_003667255.2. Classification (NCBI taxonomy): domain Eukaryota; kingdom Metazoa; phylum Arthropoda; class Insecta; order Hemiptera; family Pentatomidae; genus Euschistus; species Euschistus heros. The sequence continues at coordinate 2,606,765 of RCWM02000003.1, forward strand.
TTGGATGTTTTGGTTTCCACTTGAGTTTACTTACCATCTTATGCAAGAACTCTAATGAGGAAACTCTACCTTACTAATTCGTTTCCTCTTGCCTACCACTTTATAATGCTCCTACTATCTTAGCTCTCTTAGGCCGCATTCACACTGAGTAGATATAAGATAAGCAATATATTGTAAATGATATAAAATACGCACAGAGAGGATACTTGAAATCTAAAGGGAGATGATGAAAAAGTTTCACATTCACGCAACCGCATAATATGTTTTAAGTAAAATATCTCTCGAAGTACTACTAGCCAGTGGCCCTGCGATTAGTTTTGTATGATATTTTGAGCTGTAAACATGAAATTAACAAGAAGAGAGGATTATATAAGGCTTTTAATTAATATAGTGAAAGCTTATCAGTATAGTAATCAGAAGTTTTTCATCAGGAGAAATAGCTTTCCTGTGAGTTTCATATTTTTTTCTACGGTTTCTGACACTAGGTTTTCAGAAAATGAAAGTTTTTGCTATTCATTGGATAAAGCTTCCTGAATTTTGATTCATGTCGAGACAGCTCTCAGGAAACAACAGCCAAGCTATGGTGCACATTAGTAAAATTGTAGGGATGTACGCAGTATTTCATTTTTCTTCTCATTTTCTTCCTCACTTGAGCTCATGTTTGTTACTGAAGTTGAAGAATTGTCTTGCCACCACATTTTTATCACCCCCGGTCATGCTGATTATCTCCCACTGACGTGATCTTCCTATTGATATATCAAAGAAATATGTTGCTCATCTTATATTGCCTTAGTGTCATGAAGTTATTGTACTATGGAGAGGCCTTCCCCGAATATTGTTCGCCCAGTGAGGGGCGAGACCAAAACACTAACCGGCCACTCCCACAATGCCCAACTGGTGACTTGCATTCCATATGGGGTAGGGCAATGGAAAGGGTTCGTAAAAAATAAAATAAGCAAATCACTAAAGTAAATAAATCACTAAAATAAAATAACAGCAGTATAAAGCCTAGGACACCAATATTTGAACTGATAAGAGGTTAATATACTGATAATACGGTGCACTCCAAAATGGCTGCCTGCCCTGGCTATTGAGAGGTAAGCCACCTCCACTTGTCTATAACTCCATGATTAGTGTGAATAGTGCCTTAGGAATATTGAAAATCGAGCTAAGAGGTATATAGAAGATTATTTCAGCCTCCTTATCGCCTATTTTGGTGGCTTGGATGACTATTTTCTTCTGTGCAAGTCAGAAGGATGTATATTTTTAATTGTGGACAAAGTGGCTCTTAATGAGTGATAAGTGGACAGCGGAGTGATAAGGAGATACTGAGTGAGAATTCCCATGACAACATTAATGTAACAGCTGAGTGCTATTTGCTAAAAACTTTTAGAGTTGGATGAAAGAGATAAAGGCTAAATGTACCATACCCCCTTCTGTGGAGCGTTTGAAAGCATAGAAATTATTTATGGATTTTATCCTGAACGGAACGTCTGATTTTCAATCTTTAAAATATTTGTATATGATAAACATAGAATTTACGCTACAAACTGTTTTGTTTGTTTTTTTGTATAAATTCAATAATTAAGAAAACAGAACATGAAAATTGGTGTTAGAGAGATAATTTGTTTTAGTTTAGACAAGTCAAAATTTATATATATTTTTTTCCCAAGAAGTTGCACTTTCCTATAAATTTTTGTATTCCAAGAAGTTGATACATAATATGGTATGTATTATACTGTAACAAATTAGACAGTTGTTTCTAGGCGACATATACTTGCTTAAAAGTTTTGAATTCATAGCTGAGGAACCAGTATCTCGATGAATGGTGCCCAGTAATCTGTGAAACTTGGTGTTTTTAGGTCCAGAGTACAGTGTGAGATTTTTTATAGTAATGTGGCGAAGTAATAGGAATGTAACGGTTTTAATATCATTTTAATAGTATCAGTTTTAATGTATGATAAGTTGTAGCTCTGTTATTATTATTTTTCTTTTTGCATCATAAATCTTTGTAAATAAAATGTTTTTATTATCTTGAAGCACTGAAGTATTATAATACTTGGAAGAAAAGAAATTATATTTTCAGCATTTCCATTCGATTTGAATTATAATATTTTTGTAAATACTTACAAATTTCTTCTTACAGGCTAAAGAGCTACCACAAAAAGAATTACGGATTCATAGAGCTCATACTGATAGATACACAGCTATGCCCCAAGGTGAAAAACGGAGACAGAGTAAGAGAAATGCTAACCGGCAGAGGTATAATTTATTATTTATTGGCGCTAAATCCCAAGTTGGGACTTGGTGCTCCTAATAATATTTTATTATTTGTTGCACTTTAAATATTTAAAATTTACTAGCTGAGAGGCATTGCCCATTGCTATAAATTTGTGATAATTTTTTGAATGTATGGAAAGATGTTACATCTATATATATAAAAATGAATGTGTGTCTCTCTGTCTGTCTGTACTTGATAGATTCAAAAACCATACACCCTTGTAAATCGCCTTGAAAATTTGGGAAATTATTAAGTATCCCCAGGAAGGTTTTTGAAAAAAAAATTTAAACTCAGAGTTGGGGTTCTAGGTGCTTCCGAACAAATATCCCAAAAATATCAAAATGAAATTTATTTTTTATAAATATTACTTTAGTGCAGGTGTTTTTAAACAATTACCATTAAAACATTTGTTCTAAATGAATGTATATCTCCTTAGTTTTTGATGAAGGTTTTAAGAAGACTAAAACTTCAATAATTTCAAATTAATTTTGATGTTTCAGGTTTATATGTAGATATGTTATTAAAATAACATTAAATTAGTAATATTTGTTAAGAGTGTAACCTTGAATAAATTGAAATATTAAATTTTTACTCATAGAATTTACTTTTTTAAAACAAAACTAACCGCAAAAACTACTGAATCAATCTTTACCAAATCTTGACTACATCATCTTCTTAGTTAAAGGAAGGTTTAGCAATAAGAAAATTTACATATTTTCTATTAAATTGTTGCTAATCATCTATATATATATATATAAAAATGTGTGTCTGTCTGTACTTGATAGATTCAAAAACCATACATCCAATCGCTGTGAAAATTTGGGAAATTAATAAGTATATCCCCAGGATGTTTTTGATAATTTTTTTTAAAATCAGAGTTGGGGTTCTAGGTGCTGCTATTGCATTATCTGATATTGCAGCAACTCTTTTGGACGGTGGTCAAACAGCGCATTCAGCATTGCAATTGCCATTAAATATGTAGGTAATTGAAACTCCAACATGTAATATTATCAAATATTCTGGAATGGGAAAAGTACTTAGATCATGTCAGCTTATAATATGGGATGAATGCACCATGGCACACAAGAAATCATTGGAAGCACTCAATCGCACATTAAAAGATTTGAGAAGAAATGAGCAGCTCTTTGGTGGTGCACTCATTTTGCTAGCGGGTGATTTTCCACAAACTCTACCAATTATACCACATTTTAACACCTGCAGATGAATTGAATGCATGTCTCAAATCATCAGTGTTATGGCGGTATGTGGAGAAAATATCTTTTAAGACCAATATGCGTTTCAATTTCAACAAGATGAATCTTCTGAACGATTTGCAAAACAATTTTTAGATATTGGGAATGGTAAAATGGAAATGGACGAATTCACACACTGTATTACATTACCAGAAAACTTTTGTCACATTGTGAAATCCACTGATGAATTGATTGCCAAAGTTTTCCAAATTTATTGCAGAATTATAAAAATAATCAATGGGTCAGTGAGCATGCTATATTGGCAGCCACAAACTTTGATGTGAATTTAATAAACTGCACAATTCAAAATAAAATACCTGATGAAGAAACAACATATAAATCCACAGATACTGTTGTCAATCATGATTGTTCGCGCCAATCGGCACTTTTGTGAGGGGGGAAAGGAGAAAAGGTATATCGTACATAGTCACGCACTCTATAAAATTACTAGATAACTGCCCTTATCTGCCTTAATCCCTACATGAATATACCTCACTCTTCTGCTGCCTGCTTTCCTGTACACAAACTTTTCTATGTCCAAGGCCCTTTGGTCTTCCTTAATTTTTATGACCAAGGCTAAGATAGCCTTCCAAAAACTTTCTTTTTCTCAAAGTGCTTTTGTTTTCTGTGTTATTAATAAAGACTTAATATCCCCTATTAATGAGTGGTGATTCAAGAAGAGGATATCCTGCCCAAGTATTTCAGCCTGAGAGAGTCATTCGTTCGCCCGCGATTCTTTTGGAGGCCTCCGAAGGGACGCGGAAGTATGTCCACCGCTTCAACCAGGTGAGTGGTTTTTACTGTAATATTTGGTTCAGATATCTTCTGAATAAGATTTCCCCAAGACTGCGAGCACTCTTGCATACTTTTAAATACAGTCCATTTTCTAGAGGCTGGTGCGAGTTCTGAGAAGTCGCATCCGAAAATATCATTATCTTTCCTAAACATTTTGGTCCGACTGGCCGTATATTGTGCCACATTAAAATGAGTGTTTTCACGGTTTTGGGGCGATTAATCACCCACTCATTTCCGTGTTTTATTTATATTACAGATTTTTACATTAAAATTTCCATAAATTGCAAAGTTTTGCCCATTTTTTGTTCAAGTTTCATAATTCCCAGTAATTACATATTTAAAACCGATGCTATAGTCGGCCATTTTTTTTTTCTAGTTCGTTTCGTCAGCTGTGATCTGACGTCACACTTCTCTACCATTTTTCTAGTGACGTACTTGTTACTTCATCTCCTACCAACCCCCGCCATTTTGTTTTATTCAAGCGTCGGTTACATTTACGTAATAATTAGTGTAATCAATTTTGCAACTTTTTCTCCTTTCCTTTTCTGTGCCTTATATATTATAATTTCCTTTTATTTCTGTATTTGTATATTCTGTATTTTTCACAATGCCTGTAGAAGACAAAAATATCATTGTTCAAGCACAACTATTGGCAAAGAGGGAAACGGTGTTTGCTGATATAACTAGCAGTTGGGCCCAAATAAAAGCTTCTTCTGTTGAGGATATTTTTTCTGTTCAGGCTCTTTACGAGGATTTAAACAACCCTCTCCTTAAACAACCTGGACTCCCTCACTTCAAAAGCTTTCGAGGATCAAAATTCTGCTAAATCGGTCCCTTTGTTTGATGACTTGCTAAATTTCGTTACCAAGCAAATTAAAATGCTGGAGATAATTTCTTCCCCCAGCAATCAAAATAGAAGCCCTAGAGTTAATTCATTAATTGTCAACACTAGTCCTGTTCCTTCACCACAATCAGATAGAACTCGGGCGGCACCTTCTAATTCTTCTAATTTTAAATGTATTGCTTGTCGTAAACCGCATTCTTTGTCTTCCTGTTTCGAGTTTTTATCCCTCACTCGAGATAAAAAAATTGAAATCCTGAAGAAACATAAACGGTGTTTTAGTTGTCTAGGTCCGCACTTAAAAAGTAATTGCAATTCCAAGTTTTCCTGTCGTAAATGCAATTCCCGTGAACAACACACACTTCTGCATCCTTCCAAAGTTGTAAATTCAAATGTGCATTTGAATTCCGTGCCTAATCGCGCATCAGATCATGCTAATCACACTTCGAGTGAACTAGCATCCTCTTCTGCTGGTCAATCACCAGCTGATTCTTCACTATCTCTTAGTTGTAGTACCTCCGCCAATCACGTGACTTCTCTGCTAGGCACCTTTCGTGCACGTATTTTTGATAATCACTTAGGTTACGTTCCTGTCAGAGGGGTCATTGATCCGGGGTCGCAACTTTCCTTTATTTCCCAACGGCTTTTTGACCAATTGGGTCAAAAAATACGTGATATGCCCATTACGGTTTTGGGTATCGGTGGGCGCTTTTCCAACTCCCCGGGCACAGTTGCATGCGACATTTTTTCTGCATTTTCTCAGAGGCACATTTTTGCCAACCCGTCCGTGGTTCCTCACATCTCTAACCATTTGCCTCCCAAGAACCTTACTCCAGAAATTACGTGTGCTTTTGAACATTTGAATTTGGCCGATCCTGACTTTTATCAATCTGACAAGATTGACCTTCTCTTAGGTGCCGACATATACCCACAATTATTACTGCCTCAACCGTTTATTCACAGCTCTATTGGTCCTATCGCTGTTAACACCATTTTTGGTTGGATCATCATAGGTCTTGTCCAAACCCCATCGCGGAATGAATTCACCACCTCTTAAATTTCCGTTTGCCAGATAGCCCAAGATCTCCACAAGTTTTGGGAAGTTGAGAATATTCTCACTCCCATTCCTTGAGACCCTCTTGATGACCATGCCGAGTTACATTTCGTTGCCACTCACATCCATAACCTTGAGGGACGATATTCCGGCGCTCTCCCCCTTAAGCTAGAAGCAACTCCGTTAGCTGTCAATCGGAAGGTTGCAGAATACTCCCTCATTAGGCTCCTCAGATGTCTCGACAAGACCCCTGCCCTAAGAGCTGAATACAACCAGTTTCTTCAGGAATACTTGGACGTGGGCCACATGTCTGTCCCCACGCATCCTGTGTCATATGTGATCCCGCACCACGTGGTTACTTAATGCTTCCAGTCCTGACTCTACGGGACTTTCACTAAATGACCGGTTGATCAAGGGACCCAAGTTACAACGAGACGTCTCTGACATTTTGCTCAATTTTAGATTTCCCCGGGTAGCCTTTTGTTGCAATATAAAGCAAATGTATCGGCAAGTGTTAGTACATGAACGGGATCGTTACATGCAGCACATTTTCTGGAAGCCGGAAGGTGCTGCTGCCGTGCAGGAGATAGAGCTCAATACCGTGACTTACGGTATGCCCCCTCAGCATTTCTAGCTGTCCGAGTTCTTCATCAGCTTGTTCAGGATGAAGGGCACCGATTTCCCTTGGCTGCTCGAGCACTACTCAACCAAACCTACATAGACGATATCATCACTGGCGAAGATGATATTCACTCTGCTCTAGCCCTTAAAGTTCAACTTACGTAACTTCTTTCTGCCGGTGGGTTCGAGTTAAGTAAGTGGTGCTCTAGCCACCCACAAGTACTTCGCGATTTACCTCCGGAACACTTGGAATCTTCAGTCCTTTTTGATGATGAAGACACCCTTAAAATTCTAGGCCTGAGCTGGGAACCTTCTCACGACTCCTTTGTCTTCAAGGTCCAGCCATTTCAGGCAACCTGCACAAAGCGGAATATGCTCTCGTTCATCGCAAGAATCTTTGATCCACTTGGTTTTCTGTCACCCGTTATCATTTCCTTCAACATAGTAATTCAGAAAATCTGGCTAGCTAAACTCGATTGGGACCAACCCGTCACTTCCGAAATTAAACTTCTCTGGGAGCAACTCGCTTATCATCTTACGCAGCTTTCTTCGCTTCATTTTCCTCGTTGTGTACTGCCGGCTTCTACATTTGGCCAAATGTCACTTGTAGGATTTGCTGATGCCTCTTCCGTAGCCTACGCCGCCGTATTGTACATTTGTTTTGAGGCACCTAATTCTCGTTATTCCTTTTTTTGGAAGGCGAAAACCCGCCTAGCGCCTCTGAAAACACTCTCGATTTCTAGGCTCGAGCTTTACGCTGCCGTACTTCTTATCGATTTAGTGAAGTCAGTTCGTTCTCTCCGTTATCCCAAACCCTGGTCTAACTTCCGGCTTTTTTCCGATTTCACCACAGTACTCGTCTGGTTGCACATAATTGCTCACATCATGAACAATTCCACGTCCAACTTGTCATGGTCACATTGCCCTAGTTCGTTAAATCCTGCCGATATGGCCTCTAGGGGTCTTACCCCTACTCAGTACGCGCACACCAAGAATTTCTGTTTATCCTCAAGGTCCTTCCCTTTTGACCAATTGTCAGGAGCAATGGCCTCCTCCCTATTCTGACGCTGGCTTGAACATCACAACTGTTCCTGAGCTCAAGGTTAATACCATTTCACTCATCGCGTCACAACCTGATTTTTCCTTTGAGCAGTTTTCTTCTTTCCTTCGTTTTCAACGTATTCGTGCCGGCAAAGTTGCTTTGCAACCTGACTCCTTTCCTTGATAGCCTAGGTATTCTCAGGGTGGGCAGCCGACTTAACAACTCCAATTTAAACTACGATTCCCGTCACCCAATTTTGCTGCCTAAGTCCGCTCATCTGTCTCAATTGATTTGCAAGCACTTTTACGTTTCCTCCCTACACGCTGGGCCTACAACTTGCCAAGCTCTCGTATGTAGCCGTTACTGGATTATCTCATTACGTCAACTATTAAGGAAGGTGGTCCACCGTTGTACCACTTGCATTCGTTTCCGTGCTGCTACCGTACAGCCTATTATGGCTGACTTGCCTTCGTCCCGCGTGTGGCCCAGCAGACCATTCTTCAACACCGGGATTGATTTCGCGGGGCCATTTCAGGTGCGCGCGTCCCGACTTCGTAAATCCGCTATTACCAAGGGTTACTTGTGCGTATTTGTGTGCACCCCCACCAAGGCTGTGCACCTCGAATTTGCCTCTGAGCTTTCTACCGCCGTTTTTCTGGCGGCTCTAGATAGATTCGTTGCTCGCTGAAGGTCTTCCGCATTCCATCCTATCTGACCAGGGGCGTAATTTTGTCGGGCCAAATAAGCAATTGAAAGACGTGCAGCACTTCCTCCACACTCATCATGAGGAAATTTCGAATGTCTTGTCGAGCAGAGAGATAAGATGGGTATTCAACCCTCCTTTAGCCCCCAATTTCGGTGGTCTGTGGGAAGCCGCAGTTAAATCCGCAAAAACTTTATTATATCGGTTATCCGCTGAAGTTTTATTCACCTTCGAAGAGCATACCACCCTCTTCGCTTGGATTGAGGCTATTCTAAACAGCCGTCCTATCTGTTTGTTGCCTTCTGCCCCCGCTGAAGCTGCTGCATGCTTGAGTCCGGGGCACTTCCTCATTTATCTGGTTAGTTATCCGTTCCCGAAATTCCTATCTCTGAGGATCATCATTTAACATCTAGATGGAAGATCATCCCAGTATCATCGCAGTATTTTTGGCGACGGTGGTCAAGGGAGTACTTGAACTCGCTGATGCAGCGTACTAAGTGGACAGCAATGTCCAAACCGATAAAACAGGGCGATGTTGTTGTGATCAAAGGTATGATTAGCTCCCCCCTCTCCTGGCCTATAGCTCGCATTTCCGAACTCAAGCCTGGGCTTGATGGTGTATCTTGAGTGGCCACCCTTGAGACCTCTAATGGCACTCGCACCAGACCCGTGAACAAGCTTATTCCGCTTCCGGAATGACGTCCTTTTACTTTGTATAATTTTCCAACAGTTTTGCTCCCTTTTGTTCCTTATTTTGTATAATTGTTTACCCAAGGGTGCTGCTTTATTTCTTTTCTTTAGATTATATTATTGTTGCCCAATTGGGCTGTTTCCTTTTCTTTACATTGTATAATTGAGCTTCCTTTCCTTTCTTTATTTTTGTTTAAATTTGTTGATGCCTGCCCACTATTTTCATTGTATAACTTGGAATAAAATTGGGCAACATCCCAATTTTGGTGGGCGGTTTGTTCGCACCAATCGGTGCTTTTGTAAGGGGGGGAAAGGAGAAACGGTATAATATATTGTACATAGTCATGCACTCTATAAAATTACTAGATAACTGCCCTTATCTGCCTTAATCCCTACATGAATATACCTCACTCTTCTGCTACCTGCTTTCCTGTACACAAGCTTTTCTATGTCCAAGGCCCTTTGGTCTTCCTTCATTTTTATGACCAAGGCTAAGATAGCCTTCCAAAAACTTTCTTGTTCTCAAAGTGGTTTTGTTTTCCGTGTTATTAATAAAGACTTAATATCCCCTATTAATGAGTGGTGATTCAAGAAGAGGATATCCTGCCCAAGTATTTCAGCCTGCGAGAGTCATTCGTTCGCCCGCGATTCTTTTAGAGGCCTGCGAAGGGACGCGGAAGTACATCCGCCGCTTCAACCAGGTGAGTGGTTTTTACTGTAATATTTGGTTCAGATATCTTCTGAATAAGATTTCCCCAAGACTGCGAGCACTCGCTTTTATACTTTTAAACACAGTCCATTTTCTAGAGGCCGGTGCAAGTTCTGAGAAGTCGCATCGGAAAATATCATTATCTTTCCTAAACAATGATGAATCAGTTAATTATCCAATAGAATTTTTAAATTCATTCGATCTACCAGGAATGCCACCGCATATTTTATCTTTGAAAATTGGTTCCCCAATCATCCTTCTATGAAATATAAATCCACTGCGGCTATGCAATGGGACTAGGCTATCAGTAAAAAAATTAATGAATAACGTAATTGAAGCAACCATATTTGAAATGGAAAACCCCAAGAGGAACATGTACTACCACCACGCATTCCCATGATACGTACCGATACTCCATTTGAAAACGTCTACAGTTTCCTGTAAGAGTAGCCTTTGCAATAACCATTAACAAAGCACAGGGACAATCATTGCAAGTATGTGGATTAAATTTGATTCATCCATGCTTTTCACATGGACAGCTATACGTTGGGTGTTCACGAGTTGGGAAACAATCAAATTGATTTGTTCTTGCATCAGATAGGAAAACAAAAAATGTATATTTATAAGCACTACTAACAACGTTTGCAGTTGTAACTCACAGATTTTAATGCCGATTTTTGTGTGGGTAGTAGGTACCTATAATAGTGCAAAACTAGAGTTATAGCCGCCAATGGGCATTAGGAGCAGAGTAAAAAAATAAAATATGAAAATCACGTTTTATTTTTTTTCTCAGCTCTCAGTCAAGATAGAGAAATGATTCTTTCACGTTTAATTGTAGTTCTGTGTGGTATTTTAAATAAAAACACTTTCGATATGCTCAAAGCACTACCCGGCTTTAGTGCTCTTACTAAACTACCGGTCTTAGGATTGCTATGCAATTTGAAAAAAAAAAAAAAATATGTCATTTTAAAACGTCTTATTTATATAGCATAGGTGAGAAAAATTTTTTGGTGAGGAATCTGGAAATAATATCAGTTTTTTGTTTAAAAATTTTCCTCACCTATACTATATAAATAAGACGTTTTAAAATGACATATTTTTTTTTTTTTTTTTCAAATTGCATAGCAATCCTAAGACTGATGAATAATCTAAAATTAATATTTGGTTTTGGTTAAGATATATGTAATTTTTTTTTTTTTTTTAAATGGTCTTGTTTTAAATTTATTGTGTCAAAAGTAAAATAATAATAGAAATAGATCATTTTAAAACGTCTTATTTATATAGCATATATCATCATCATATAAACAATATCAGTTTTTTGTTTAAAAATTTTCCTCACCTATGCTATATAAATAAGACGTTTTAAAATGATCTATTTCTATTATTATTTTACTTTTGACACAATAAATTTAAAACAAGACCATTTAAAAAAAAAAAAAATTACATATATCTTAACCAAAACCAAATATTAATTTTAGATTATTCATCAGTCTTAGGATTGCTATGCAATTTGAAAAAATATGTCATTTTAAAAATTTATATAGCATAGGTGAGGAAAATTTTTAAACAAAAAACTGATATTATTTCCAGATTCCTCATCTCAAAAAACATGTGGAAAATTTTGTCGAAATCAAAAATAATGTTGTTTTCCTTTTTTTTTTTTTTACCTTTAAAATTTTGTAAGATTTTATAAGGCAAGGGGCTGTCAATTAAAGATTTGCGAACAAATCTAGCAATAATAGGTCCTGGAGTTCTTCTAGCTTAGGCTTCTGACGCACAGCGTGGTCTAGATCTCAGGGCTCAGCTTAATACCCAAGCCCGCGCCGACGGTGAGTATGGTACCCACAACAGTCTCGCCAGACCTCTATGGTATGCCCCTTATTTCAATTGTATTCTCGATGCTGCCTTTGCTCGACAAAGATAAGTCGACTTTCCAACTCAGAGACTTGCCTTTAAGCTGAGAATTTTCCTCGGTTAACTTTTCAATTTCTAGATTTCTGGTCCTCTAAGAGAGTTTTCTATTTTTAATAACCTCTCGTTATTATCGAACGAAAGTTCCGTCTGTTTTTGGAGGCTAGCTTTATAGCACTGAAACTCTTCAATACTTTTGAGTTTAGCCTTTACCTCCTTCACGGTCTCTTATTAGGCCTTTTAGCAGTTCTGAACATAGAGCCTTCTTCTTTTGCCGCCTTTGATGTTGATTTACAATCGGTTCTGAAAAATGTAAATAATTTGCGCTATCTCACATATTTCGCAACCGATTAAGACAAAATTTTAAGGTCATCTAGAAGCCTTAATACTGCATAGTTTAGCCCAAGTCCGGAGGTCGCAGGACTTCTCCTTATTGAAATATCTAAAGTTATTGCTGACCGTGGATTTTTTCATTCACTTCAGTTTTTGTCCACAAAAATCGGGAGTAAATCCAGTGTTATACGCATGGATAAAAAGCAGAATGTATGCTGATTCTAGTGATACTATTATTGTTGTAATCGGTTGAACACAGCAGTTGTTATGACCGGTAGGAAATGTTGATGAAATCTCAACTTCAAAATTTTAACCTCCTCGAAAGGGGTAAAAAATCAATATTTTTTGATTTTGATAAAATTTCACATATAAGGGTTTTATGGTGCGCTAAATCAAGATTTGATGTCAGTTGTTCATGAAAAAAAGTTTCCACTGATTTACAGCGGATTTCCTTGGAATTTTGTCATTTTTATGGAGTTTTTGTGCACTCTAAAGCCGGGTAGTGCTTTGAGCATATCGAAAGTGTTTTTATTTAAAATACCACACAGAACTACAATTAAACGTGAAAGAATCATTTCTCTATCTTGACTGAGAGCTGAGAAAAAAAATAAAACGTGATTTTCATATTTTATTTTTTTACTCTGCTCCTAATGCCCATTGGCGGCTATAACTCTAGTTTTGCACTATTATAGGTACCTACTACCCACACAAAAATCGGCATTAAAATCTGTGAGTTACAACTGCAAACGTCCCCTTGTAAGATAAAGTTCACCATCAATCATCAAATTTAAATTAATTAATTAAAAATTAATTAAATTCATTTAATAATTACAAAATTATTGTTCAATTGAAATTCGTTAGCAATATTGTTTTATATCACAAGTGAAGAAGCATGTTAATTCTACCATCAACTATTTATATCTATGTTTTGTACATATGTTATATTCAAATGACATATATGTAGGGATAATTTTATTGTTAATTTTCATTTTGATATATTGTATACATTTGATCATTAATAAATTATGTTTGAGGTATCAAAACTGCCTTTTTGTTCAAACACAGCAACGTGTGAACGGGTACAGCTAGTATTAGTTTAAATAATTAAGAACATATTTCTGAGTGAAGGTTGTATTTATTAATGATTGTATTCTACTTCTACCTTCAGCATATAAAGAATTGGGTAATAAACAATATTCATTTATTTGTTCTCACAATAGCTTAATACAAAAATTGAATCAATAATAATACTGCAAAAACAGAAGGTAATAATCAATGTGGTTATTGGTTGCTAGGTAACCAATTCAAAACAGTTAATAGAACTAATTAATTTGACAAATAATACATATGACAATCCTCCCCTCTGAATAGGAACGCTATGAGTAAGAGAGCCTATCTGGTGGTCTTCTAATCCTTGTAGATCTCCTTAGTACAACAGAAGGAGCTTGATCTGCAACTGGCTCTTCTGGGCTGGCCGGTGGCAGGTCATCAGGGGCCGTAATATTTGTGGCTGTTGATGGTGATTGTCCAGTTGGAGGTCTAGTCTGGTTCCAGTTTGAATCAGATCCTCCTTCCCGGGTTGTCAGTGTTTTCTTGTTGGTGCTTGTCGGCCATCCTAGTCTTCCTCCTCCCCAGGGCTGAACTGACGGTCTGTGGTTGACTATTAGTTGTGATGGGCAGATCTGGTTGGCATGATGCCTTTCTAATTTAAGTTAATGCCATTAACCCCCACTTCGTACATCATGCGCCCCCCCCTCCATGGTGGTAACAGTTCTGAACTTCCATTTACGTTTATTTTGGAAATTCCGCGCCTGTACCTTATCTCCAACCTTGAATTCTCTGGGTGCTTCGAATTCATTCTTTTCCACTACAGACTTCTTCTTCAATAAATCTAATCGTGTCTGCAAATTTCTTCCAAACATTAGTTCAGCGGGTATTTTCTTAGTTACGCAATGAGGCGCTCTCCTATATTGAATGAGAAACTTACAAAGCTTGAGATTGATATCTCCCGGTTCGTTTTGCATAGCTTTCAATCCCTTCTTGATAATTTGAACATACCTCTCAGCTTGTCCGTTAGAAGATGGTATGGCTCTGTTCTTTTATGTTTAATGCCATTTTCCTTCATAAATTGATTAAATTCATGAGATACAAATTGTCCACCGTTATCGCTGACCAAGGTTGTGGGTAGGCCGAATCTTGAGAACAGTTTCCTCATTACGTTAATTGTGGACTGGCTTGATGTTGACTTCATCACCTCGACTTCGATTCACTTCGAGAAAGCGTCAACAACAATAAGGAATTGATGTCCCAGGAAAGGTCCGGCGAAGTCTATGTGTACTCTCTGCCAGGGAGCGTCGGGGTACTCCCAGGGATGTTTTGTATGAGGTGGATCGTTCAAGTTCTCGCAGCAATGCTGACAACTCTTAGCCCTCAACTCGATATCTTTGTCGATGGTCCTCCACCAGCAATAGCTTCGGGCGAGGTTTTTCATTTTCATCATCCCAAGGTGTCCTTCATGCAACACATCTAAGATGTGTTTTGAAATTTCTCTGAACAGACACCCATCTTGAAGAGTGAATAGGTTTGCTTCAAGAATATGCTTTAATTCAGGGTCTTCCCTGGTTGCTACTTCTATTTGTTCGCTGGTAACAGGAAGGCATAGATAGTAGTTAGATATTTGGAAGAGTGAACTTTCATCAAGTTTGGTGTGTGTTGGTTTTCTAACTGGGAAGCGTGAGAGGTAGTTGGCATTAGCATGTGCTCTGGTATTCCCTTAATGGATATCATAATCGAAACCGGGAAGGTAAATCGCGTAACGGAGCATTCTGCTAGCTGATATCGCCAGAAGAGATTTGTCTGGTTTGAAAATAGCAATCAGTGGTTGATGGTCCGTAATGAGTGTGAAATGATGACCATAACAGTACTGGAAGAATTTCTGAAGGCCCCAGTATAGGGCTGTGGCTTCCTTATCTATTTGACTATTACCTTCTTCACTTTTGCTCAGCGATCTTGAAGCAAAACATTGGTCGTTCTGAACTGTCAGGCATTCGATGTGAGAGTACCTCCCCTAACCCATGTGGAGATGCGTCTGTACTGAGCTGTAATGGGAGGTTAAGGTCGAATGGAGTCAATACTCGTTCGCTGCCGATACTATTTTTTACGACGGTGAATGCTGATTCACATTCTTTATTCCTTTGAAATTTTATACTCTTTTGAAGTAATCTGTTCAATGGGTGCAGAATATTCGCCATTCCCGGAATGAACTTGTTATAATAGTTTGCCCTTCCAAGGAAGGTGCATAGCTCGCCAGCGTCTTTGGGTTTCTTCGCTTCTAAAATTGCTGATACTTTGGCCGGGTCTTTATGTAGGCTGTCCTCGTCCATAATATGCCCAAGGTATTTATTTGAGTCGTTGAAAAATTTACATTTTTCTCTATTGAGTCTTATGTTGAATTTTCTCAATTTATTAAATACTGCCTTAAGACGTGATAATGTTTCTGTAAATGTGCTGCCTTGCACCTTAATGTCATCGTAGAAACAAGAAACGCCTTCTAAACCGGCGAGTGCCTAATCGATTGCCTTTTTCACGTACTCGGCGCAACTTTTACTCCAAACATTAGCCTGTTTATCTTGAAAGGGCCCAGGTGGGTGATGATAGCCTGCATTTTTGAGCTCTCTTCGTCCATGGCGATGTGAAGATAGGCTTGACGGGCATCTAGAGTGCAGATATATTTTCTCATGCTCATACTGGCAAAGATGTCTTCAATTTGAGGTATGGGGTAATGATCATCCTTGAGATGAGGGTTTAGAGTAGATTTGTGATCGGCACACAGCCTAATGGAATCGTTGGGCTTAACAATAGGCACTATTGGTGTTCCCCAATCGGAGTGTACTACCTTCTCTATAACACCTGTTTCTTCTAGGCGTTTGATCTCTGCTTCAACACGGCTTAAAATCGCATAGGGAACTGATCTTGGTCTCCTGAATATAGGTTGGATGTTTTCTTTTAACCTGAGTGTGCATTGGAAATCAGGTATTTTTCCTACATCCTCCCGGAATATGTCTGCATAATCCGAAAGGAGTTTGTCCAGTTGAGGTGCCTTCTTCTCGACGAAGCTGTATCTAGTACATCTACCCAAGATATATTCAGAGCCCTAATTCATTCTCTCCCCATGATAGCGTCGACCCGTAATAGCAGGACATACAAATCACCCTTCTTCAATTTTAAAGTTGTTTTACTTGTCGTTTATTTCTAATGTATGCGTTACTGAGGCACACTTTCGCTAAATGACCAACTTTTTTACATTTGTTGCAAGTTTTGTTCCTAGCCTCACAATTCATACCTCAGTGGTCACCGCTTCCACACCGTAAACAGCAGCTGCGTAATCTCCTCAGCATTTTTCTGATAGTTGGTTCTTTCTTGGGTTCTTTACAACCCACCTTGTGAACCGAAATGCTAGCAGTTGATCTCATCTCTCTGCTGTCTAATTTTGATGATTTGATTGCTAAGGCGATGTTTTCAGCCTCCTCGAACTTAGTTTTAGAGCCTTTTTGCAGAATATATTCTCGAATATCGTTGTCATAAACACCGTGTATTGCTAATGGAGACATTACAATTGGGGCATACAAAATTACATGTATTAGCTATTTTACGTATGCTTTCTACATAACCAGCTATAGATTCGCCCTCGTGTTGAACCCTAAGAACGGACCTATGTTGTTCTGCCATCTCACTTGGCGTTGGACACAAGTGTCCAACAAGAAGGTCGCTGAGTTGTTGGAAAGTCTTCTCGTCAGGATGTTGAGGAGCTGTGAGAGTGGTCAAAGTTTGAAACGTTTTAGGGCTGAGACAGTTGAGTAAAATTTGGAACTTGCGTTGATCTGTTTGTGGGTCCTCACTGGTAATGTTCTTAAGCTTAAAAAAATTCTCTAACCGCATGAGGTAGGAAGAGAAAACTTCTTGTCTCTCGTTTCATTTTCACCCATGCTTGCCTTATAGATAATACGGGTTCTTACTGGGACTGCTACTCTTCTTCCTGAGGAGAAGTTGGTTGAAGTAATTTCTTTCATTTTTAAACCAAGACTTAGATGTAAGTGTGTACCATTAACTCACAACTGCATAAAATCAAAATTTTGGCGATGTTTATATGACTCATACTTTTTTACACTAGAATGCTGCCAATCTATTTTAATTTTGCCAGGAAAATGATTTTGGCCTCACAGAAATAACTAAACAATGTGTTGCTCTGATAAATTGCTGGGTGTAGACTTGTTTTCTATTTCTCTGCATCACACTTCTTGTTTAGTATTAAAGATTTAGTAGATCAAGAGATTAAGAAAAAAAGTGGAAATAAGCATTCATCTGAATGAATAAAGGATCCGTGAAGCCCTTGTTTGTTTAGGAACCCCTATTTTTCCATAAGCACCTGTAAATTATTATACTTGAAATATTAAAAGTGAAATGAATTAATTTGGTGAATGGTGAGTTGGGAATCATGTAAATATCTAGGTTACTCCATTGAGTGACTTTGATATTAGATCATATCCATTCAAAATAGGATTTTTGCCCCTCTCTAGGTCAGTGATAATAGGGGAGTTGGAAGGGATGGGTAAATTTAATTCCCTTTTAAGAATAAAGTACTCCCTTGTTTAGTAACAAAAAAAAATTAGTAAAAGGTTGGAAATCAGTTTCTCTGATTCATTTAAATGAACCACTTCTACTTATTTTTACTTGATACTGAACTCATTGTATAAAAACTAAACCTGAGCTCTTTTAATCAGTTTATGAGCAAATCATCCATCTCTAGTAGGAATGTGTCCATTCTAAAAGTCGATTCTCAGTTCCATCAATTTCTGAGAAAATAATCGGTCCCGAGAATCAATGACCCAAAGTTGATTCCTTTGTGTGGATTGATGCCGCTGATGTTGGGAATAGTTTTGTGATAGCTAATTATGTTAATAATATACCTTAATTCTTCTAATGACCAAACCTTTGTACAGAATTAAAACCAAATCTCATGTACCTGTGCATGCTAAACTTCTGTTTGTTGAAGATATTTATTCATTATTTTAAAATGAAGAAATTAGATTTCAATGCAATAGTGGCACTCAGACTCCAATAGTATTTTATTATACATTATTCTTGTTTTGAAGCGATGATATGTCCAAGAATGAAGATTGTTTTCTATTTCATTATGTGTAATAACTAGTTTTCGAACTCAAATACTCAATTAAAACAAATTCAGAGGGCTCGACGGCCGAGTGAGTTGGGGCTGAGGTCTCAGTGCTCTTGGTACTGAAGGTCATGGGTTCCAATCCCACCTGGGTGGTTTAAAATTTATTTTTTGGCGAACCCACGAATAAATCTTGGCCTTCCCACTTTGGCTAGAATAGGTTGGTAACCTGTAGGATAACCCATCCTTCCTGCTCTAGTTGGAGTACATAAGGACGTTAAGCCCAAATAAATACAGTGCTTCTACATTGTTTAACTAAAGAAGAGCTCAGTAACAGTATCAATTCCTTAATATAATCAAAATGAAACCTACGAATGTTTATCTTTGTAAATAAGCATTTGTGAATTGAATTATATTATTGAACATTGTCTGAATTATAATTATTAACATATATTATAAGATGTGGATAATAAAAGAAACAAGTGGTTTATTTCTTTAAACTGAGATATCAGTACTGAGAATCCAGAATTGATTTCTTTGTATCTGCACCTGTACCGAGAATCGAAAAATTTTGGTACCGACACATCACTGATCTCTAGTCTAGAATAATCATCTATGTCATTAATTGTATCTACTACATGTTTAACTAGTTCATCAATTATAATATTTGTTGAAATTGATTTATTTTTTGATGTTTCAGAGTGAAGTATTATGATGCTGAATAAGGTTAAGATGTGAACTTCGGTTAAAAAAAAAGAGATCTATTGTTAAATATTTTTATCTCTTGTTTTGTTTGTATTCTTTTTTTAAAATCCTTACTGCAATATAATTTTTAATATAGATCTATTGTTAAATATTTTTAATTTAATATTCTCATGTTTTTTTTGTTTGTTTTTTTAATTTTAATTGCAACATAATTTTTATTATTTAAAAAAAATTCTAATTGCTATATTATTTGTATTTACTATTGAATTTTATATATTTATGTTTCTTTTATGTACTGTATTTTTTTGTTAATCTTCACTTTTTATTTTTCATAATTTTATTTCCCAGTAAAGGGAATTGTATTGGAGGGGTGGCTTTAGAGTTGGTTTTGGCAGGACTCCTTATTTATTTAACAAGATTTATTTATTTTTTATTTGAAAATGATGTTTTTATCAATTAATATTTTATTTCATTGAAGGATTAGAACTTAGTTCATAAGTACATTTTTTAATAGCCATATATTTTAAAATATTTATAAATAAAAAAGGTAATATTAATATATGTTCAAATATATATATATAATAGTAGTTTAAGCGATATAATTTTTTGTTTGTAAATAAAAATTATCTACTAAACTTTTTTTAATAATTATTTTTTATTTTCCATGGTTTCTTTTAGATCTAAAGAATTTATCACCTCATTCTTTGATACTAACTCCAGGTATTAAAGAAGTCTGTTAGACTCATTAACCATTATTTGTTCTGATATTTTTATTTTGTTCTGATATATGCATTCGTATTGCCATGGAACTGCTAACTTTGTTGACATATTTAAAATTGTCTAACAATTTTTGGCAGCCTGTTTAAATGGAACCAATATAGGTACTTGTTTCCAGTCCAACAGAAAGTTATTGAATTAGGAATTTGTGGAATTCATGAGTCGAAGAAATACAGGTAGGTGCAGCCTAAGTTGGAGTACAGTGGAAACTCATTATTTCATCACTGATAACTCGTCTTATTCTGTAATTTGTCAGGGTTTTTTTTTTTTTAACCTCCTCATTTGGTTTGTCACTAAAATACACCTATATTTATACATTTTGTAAATCATTTCAGAGAAAAAAACAAACAGAATAAGCCCGGATTCGATCCCTCCAATGATTGTAGTAACAGATAAAGGAGGTATAAGTGCGGTTGACGAATTCCCGGAATCAGTTAATACTGGAAAGCACGTCCTATAAAAACATTAGCAACTTCTGCTCCAGGTTATAAAATGAAAAAGGAAAAGCAATGACAATGGAATTATAGAACAAGTGCTGAGTGCTCAAACTGAAGCTAGTGATGAAAATATGATGACGATGACGTTTCTAATTCTTCCATTATTCCATGCAAAGAAGTAGAGGAAATGTTAACTAAATGCATTGAGTGGTTTCGAGCTGCAATGTGAATCAGATATTTTAAACCTGATGGGATGCGGCAAGTGTTAAGCTTTTTGTGTGTTGTTTGTCATTGTCACTCAAGTCCAATGTGTATAATGTTCATCTGTTCGTTTTTAGAATAGAATAGAATAGAAAAATAATTTTATTCTGGGACAAAGTCCATTAAGAATAACAGATAAGTGCAAGTATATATATATATATATATATAATAGAGCGCTACAGTCCTAGTCGGACCTTGGCTTCACAAAGTACAGACAGCCACTCCTGTCTATCTTCCGCCTTCCTCCTCCAACCATTCACACCCAGTTTTCGCAGGTCATCTTGAACGTTGTCCAGCCATCTCAGCCTTGGCCTTCCTCTCAACCTTTTTCCTTCCAGCCTGCCGTTCATCATCTTTTTTGGAAGTCTATCTTCCGTCATCCTTTGCACGTGGCCGAGCCACCTTAATCTGCCTGCTTTGACTATTGAAATTACGTTGGGTTCACCGAACAATTGTTCCAGCTCCAGGTTTGTTCTTATTCTCCAATTCCCGTGGTTATTCACCGGACCGAAGATTTTTCTGAGGACCTTCCTTTCCCAAATTCTCAGCAACCTCTCACTCTCTTGGGTCAGCACCCAGCACTCGCTTCCATAAGTCACAACTGGTCTTATTACAGTTTTGTAGACCGCAATTTTGGCAGATCGAGACACTTCACGAGACTTCATAAATTTACTTAGGGCAAAAAGGCATTTGCTGCCAGCCGCTATTCTTGCTATTCATTTTTTTCTGTTATTAGAGATCCTAAGTACTTAAACGTGTTGCAGCGCCTAAATTTGTGCCCATTAATTTGTACTTCATCTCCATATCCTTGTAGGCATCTTGAAGTTTCTATGTATTCCGTCTTGCTGCAATTAATGACCAATCCCTTGCTCATAGCCGACCTTTCAAACTCCTCCAAAACTCCAGAAAGTGCAGGAAATGACCGTGCTGTGATGACTATGTCATCCGCATAAGCCATGTGCTGGGTGAGTCTATTATAAATATCTCCTCTGGGATATGTCTTTATAGCTCTAATCGCTTTTTAAAGGACCAGATTGAATATTATGGGTGACAGAGGGTCACCTTGTCTTAGGCCGCCAGTCACTTCAAATTCTTTCGATAATGTTCCACCAACCCTTACCTGAAACTTAGTTTCTTTCCAGGTCATTTCAAGCAATCTTACTAACTTTGATGGAACACCTAGAGATCTAATATCCCTTGCCACTTTTCCCCTATCTACTGAGTCATACGTTTGCTTGAAATCAACAAAAAGGTGATGTAGACTTATATTATGCTCATAACTTTTTTCCAACATCTGCCTTAGAGAGAATATTAAGTCCGTTGTGGACCTTCCTTGTCTAAAACTGCACTGATAATCTCGTAAGGCTCTCTCAGCCCACGTTACCAATCTCCGGTTGATTGCAATAGACAACACCTTATATACTGTTGATAGGAGCGCTATTCCACGGTAGTTTTCGCATGCCATTCTATCGCCTTTCTTATAGATCGGGCAAAGGATAGCTTTACACCAGTCTTTTGGCATACTTTCTTGAATCCATATATCCCATATTATTTTATATATATGCGTGGTTACTGCCTGTCCTCCATACTTGAGAAATTCAGCCGGAATTTCGTCAAGACCTGACGATTTATGATTTTTCAGGGAACCAATTATCTCTACTATTTCCTCCTGATCTGGTGGTACCTCCTCCTCATCAACTCTCTCCTCATTCCATCCTTCCTGCGGCACTTCTGTATCTCCGTTACCCTCTAGCCTGCATACACTCAATAAGTCTTCAAAATATTCAACCCACCTATCTAAAATATCCTTGTTATTTCCTAGTAGGTTTCCTTCTTTGTCTTTATAAAATGCTGGCCTTGGTGCATATCCCAGCCTTATTTCCTTAACACCCCAATGAAATTTCCGATTGTTCTTCACATTGAATTCTTCCCGTATCATCTCAAGTCTCTCTGCATCCCAGTTTTCTTCTATTGATTCTGTATTCTCCAAGTTCTCCAACTTTTCCTCAATTTTCCTCGAAAACAAATCACGGGTCTCCTCATCTTGCAGTTTTTCTCGATTAAAGATCATTTTTTCTCTCCCCGTGGGCTCTTGGATATGTAGCTATTTTCATTTTATACCTAGCCTTAACCAGAAAGTGATCTGATTCACAACAAGCACCTCTGAAGCTACTTATATCTTGTATATCTGATGCGTGCCTACTATCCACTAATATGTGATCAATTTGATTGCGGATCCTGCCATCTGGAGATACCCAAGTCTCCTTGTGAATATCCTTATGAGGGAAAAAGGTGTCACTCACCCTCATTCCCCTTGATGCAGCAAAGTCAACTAGACGTACCCCATTATCACTGGAAACATCATGTTTGCTATGTCTTCCTATAACTGGATGGAAAAACACTCTCCTTACCGATTTTCGCGTTCCAATCTCCCAAAACCACTTTCACGTCATACTTCGGGATTTTATCCACCACTCTCTCGAGTTTCCCATAAAATTCATCTTTCTCATCCTCTGATTTGTCTTCTGTTGGGGCATGTACACTCACCATTGATACATTGAAAAACCTTCCTTTCAATCTTATCCTACAAATTCTCTCATTAACTGCTTCGTAATCAATCACTGCTTTTCTTAATGCATCTCTTACCATAAAACCAGTTCCTAACATATTAGTTTTGCTGCCACTATTGAATATAGTATAATCCTGAAGTGTCACTATACCGACTTCCTTCCATCTTATTTCCTGTAGAGCTACAATATCCATTTTATATTTCATCAGCTCTTGCTCTAACATTCTACTCCTTCCAGGCTGAAATATACTTCTCACGTTCCAAGTTCCAATTTGCAATATTCCATTTCCTAGCGTAGGTCTTAACCTTAAAACAGTCCGGCTATTTTTCCTTTGTGTGTTCGTAATAAAGAAGTTTGAAGGGAATGGGTTATCAGCCCATTGCCCCCGATTCAGGTGGAGGGGCTGCCTCCTCAGAGCATCCTGACAAGCTCCTCCGTCCGGAGTGGCTACCTAGGGAAGGTGATCCTAGGGTGTGTACTGTAGTTGACCTTAGTCTGTAGAATGAGTGTGTATGTTGTGTGCTGTGCAGAGTGTCCTGTTTGAGTGTCAGAGTTATTGTTCCCCCAACCTGAAGGGCCAGAGGCTGTCTGCAGTCTGACGACTGGGCGATGGGGTCGCCACTTCCCTACGCCTATAACTGCAAGTATATAACTTTATACTACGCCTATAAAGTGCAGGTATAACTAAATTAAATCTGGTTAAAAAAAAAGAAAAACAATAATACATTAATGACACTATGTACTTTGATGATATTTAAATAAAAAGAAAAGACAAGAAGATAACATTCTACAGATTAGAGGAGATAAAATTAAATGAGAAAAAAATATAATAAAATGATATAGAAAAATCTTTTGGTACCATGATATGATTTGTATGTACAATAGAAGTACCCAATGTTATATTCATGGAAAGTTAAATTTTTATTAAAAGGAATCTCAATTATTCCAGAACTGAATCCAGCAATGCAACAATAATTTTTGACTAAGTAGTTAGATAGTTAGCAAGCGTCAGTCTGGATGAGAAGGAGGTATTGGAAATATAAATATTTGAATGTTTTCAGGGATTCAGCTTGTCTGATGTGAGGAGGGATGGAGTTCCAGAGGATTGGTGAGCGGAAAAGGAAGGAGCGTTGGAATGTTGAAGTTCTATGGGATGGGGTATACAGATCAGAAAGACAGGATCTCGTATGTATTGGATTGACTGCAGATCCGAATAGAAGCTTATTGTAAATATAAAAAGGTTGAAAAGGTATTGATAATTTGGTATAGGAATGTTCCATGGAAATATTGTTTACGGAAAGTGGGATAGAGCCAATTTAGTTTTTACTTTCAATAAGTTGCAAAAAAATTAAAATTGTACAGGGTGTTCGGAAGATCGTTGGCCAAAAAGGTATCTCGGGTAGGGAGGTTCATTTTTAACCTATTTAAGGTCACTTACCTGTATACAAAGTCTTATGGTTTTTTTTTTTTTTTTTTTTTTATGAATTTTTTTGTAAAAATGGCCAAATCCAAACGTTTATACCTTATAACTCCGTTGTTTACTGTCAACGCCATTTTTTCCCTGTAATTACTAATACATGTCCATGTAAAATAAAAAATATTTGGTGCAAAAAACAAATACCAAAAAAACGGGAGATCGTTAAATCTTGTTAAAGGCAAAAATAAAAATTATGAACTTCAAGTTTAGGTTCAATAAAAAAAAAAGTAAGCGCAACAGCCAAATCCAAATTGTTTTAAAAACTTCTCTAGTTAGTGCTCTTTAAAAAGATACCATTTGCAGGCACGCAGCACGTCTAGTTTTTTTTATTTTTTATAAAGTAACTAATGGGTGCCACCAGCGCGTACTGACAATAATAATGAATCGAATCATATTTTTTATGCAAAACGTAACAAATAGTTGTGTTTCTGTATAGCATAGGTTAAACTGCATATTTTCTCTTTCTTTCTCGGAATGTGGAGATTATCAGAGTAAACTTTATCTACATTTTTGTGAACAAAATTGGGGAACAAAATTAAACAAATTTTAAATTATTCATAAATTTAATTTGTAGGGTATCACAGGTATTGCTCAAAATGATCTCCACTATTTCTAATACAAGCACGATATCTTTTTCCTATTTCTGTGGTAGTTGTTCTAAAAATAAATTCTTCCTTCATTATGGTAAACGTGGCATTAAGTTTTTAAATAAATTTTTGTTTTGAAAAAAATTCTTCATTATAAACTAAATCTTTGTCACGGCCCCAGGGGTAATAATCGAGCGGCGTGAGGTCTGGAGACCGTGCTGGCCACTCAATTGGACCCCCTCTTCCTATTCATCATTTTTGGAAACAATTGTTTAAACATTCCCCTAAGATGTAGTGGGCTTTTTCAAAACAACAACTTATTCAAAAAATCAAAATTTGTTTAATTTTTTTATGGCTCATGAAAAGGTTCAAATGACAATTAAACCTGTTACACAGATAGATCGCGCAAATTTGAGGGATGCAGACATTTCCATCGAGGTCTTAGATATAAAATTTAGTATTCCAATTGGTAAATATGCCGCTGTATTTCATGCGTTCAACAAAATTTATTTGCTTTATTGAGGTTTGTGTCGAGTACAGAGGTCAACAGGTGCAGTAGAGAAAAAAAATCTCTAGTTACATAGCCTTATAATTCCATTCTGTAAGTCCTTTTGCTTGTGGTCCTTTCCTAGTGCTGAATATTTTCCAGATCATTTGAAAAGATGTGGGACTTGACGACTAGTGTTGTGGGGTTATTCATAAAAGTTAATTATGTATGTTAATATTAATTTTATATTGTAAGATAAAATAACTGATTATAATAATTTCTAACATAATGAATATTTACATTTATTTTCTTGTGTCCTGTACTACTACTACAAAAAAAACACACAAAACTGGATAAAACAGAAGACCGACAAGCTGTCCGACAGGTAGTTTTCCCAGTGCTCCTTACCAGTAAGAAGACCACAGGGATCAAATGGACAGAGGAGAGAAAGCTGGCTCATAGTCAGAAAATAAAAGAATTCTGCAAGAGAAAGAAGATCCTCACCGAAAACTAGCTACGAGCCCTGTGGTCTTCCCCCCCCCCCCAGAAAAAAGTAATAAATTATTATTAACATAATAATTACTATTAACATTAGCAGTGATTATATGTGTTCATATTTTTTGACGGCCTGTTTAAATGCAATCAATGTAGGCTCTTGTGTCCAGTTCGACTTACGGCCATGGAATTAGGAATTCCTTCGACTTAGGAGAAAGACGGATACAATGTAGGTGTCGCCTTAAGAATTCTAACGAGAAACCAAAATCGAACTCAAGCCTCACAGACTGTACAACATTACTTGTACAATTTGAATTACTTGCATAATCTTTGAAAAACACACATAAATTATGACAAATCACAACACATAAGTTTACTCTTCGACATGAAACATGCATTATTTTGGTCTGAAATGTGATAAGATAATTACATGGGGTCCACATATCAAGTAAAAAGGAAAACTCTCAATCAGAGGTTAATAGTTTAATCAGAGACTTCTATACTCACTTTTCTCAAAACTTCAACTTAGACACAAAATGAACACCAGGTGTCACCTGTGGTGTAGTGGTTAGCATAGCAACCTACTAAACCCAAAATCGCGGGTTCGCAGCCCGGCAGATGACCTTAGGATTTTTTAAAGGGAATAAAAAATCCTCAGCTATGCCGTCCTTCGGAAGGGACGTAAAATGGGGGTCCCGAGCCTGTGCGATGTCAGGTACTCGTTAAAGATCCCTATCCTAATTATACCTGGATAGGCAAAATTTAGGACTCCCACCGTAGCATCGTCCGATTAGCCATAGCAGGATGAAGTGACGTTAAACGAAACAAACAAACAACAAAATGAACACCTATAATTACTTACTAAAACCTAATTGGACCTACGCATCACAGATATATGGAACAACTGCATTAAAAAGACGCATATAAATAAACTCCATTTTTTTCAAGCAAAAACATTCAGGACTATTACAAAAGCACTTGGTCTGTAAGCTACATATTGGCCTTCTACATATTCCAACTGTTAATGAACAAATACGGACTCTCTTCAAACGATTTCGCATAAAATTGCATGAACATCCCAACGTACTCATAAACGATATAACAACTAATATTTTATACAACATATAGAGAAGGCTGAAGAGAAACTGGATGGGGATCTCATGAGCTATGTTAAAAAAGTGAACTTCTCCATTTATGGTACACTTATCCCTGCTTCGAACAATAGTTGGTATAATTTTACTGTGAAATTCCACTCGAAAACATTTTTTTAATTAATTTATTTTATTTTTTGTCTTTATTTATCTTAATTCACAACTGTCAAATACATTGATGACAACCAGTGAATGTGATAGCGGTATAACAATAAGAAGGTTCTGGCATGAGAAGCATGATGAGCTTTGCCCAGTGGCATCTCCATCTCTCTTGTTTATCATTTAATTTTATTCAAGGAGATCTCTCATCCTGTTGCTTTTCAACCTTCTACAGATATTGTTGGGCATCATTGTTGTGGACATGTCATGTATGAGTTTGTTGGAATGATCTTTAAGTTTATTGTGAAATCTTTTTGTAGGAAGTCTGTGTGCAAAGTTATGTTGTTTACGTACCAAGGTGCCTTTGTGATTGTCCTAAAAGTTTAAGCCTGAAAAGTTAGTAGTTTTTGTATATGCGTCGTTTTGGCAGTGCCATAGATTTGTGAGGCCTATGTCCTAATAGGTTTTAGTAAGTACGTGTAGGTAATGAGTTTTTATATTTAGAATATAGTATCCTTAGCCTATGATTTAATGTTTTGTGTTTAGAAGATATGTGTGGGCCCAAATCATCCTTTGGTCAAAAATTAGACCAAGGCAACGTACTCTCTCGGTTTGCGGAATCTGTTTTCGACGAAGACAGGGGGACATGTCTCTCTTCAAAGTGAAAAAGTCATGTGATGAGATGAGATTTATTGTAGTTCAGTCCAACTTTCCATAGTTTGCACCTGTTGTTTATTGCATTTAGGTTATGTTGTAAAGTCTGAGAGGCTTGTGTAGGGTCTCCGTGTCTTGTAATAATAGTAGTGTCGTCTGCATATGTAGCTGTCAGAGTGTCATTTGTAACGGGTATGTCATGCGTGTAAATTATGTATAGCAGTGGTGCAAGAATCGATCCTTGAGACACCCCGGCGAAGATTGGTCTTATGTATAAGATTCCTGAACCCTGTCGGATGGAGAAAAATCCGTCAGAAAGGAATGATTGGAGAATTAGATAGTAAGAAGATGGTATATTCTTGAGCTTAAAGAGAAGTCCCTGATGCCAGACCCTGTCGAACGCCTCAGCAACATTCAGAAATACAGCAGTCGCGTACATCTTTTGCTCTAGTGCTGTAGCTATGTAGTCTGTCACTCTGTGTAGCTGTTGTGTAGTGGAGTGTAAAGAACGAAAGTCAAATTGTTGATCCGGTAAAATTTGTGGGTCAATTAGAATGTTTAAAAGTCTCTTGTACAGTAGGTTTTCAAAAATGTTGGCGCAGATGGGGAGTACACTAATAGGCCTGTATGATGATGGGGAATATATGTCTGTCGGTTTTGCGAATCATGGATATGTAAGAATACTTCCATTGTAAGGGAAATTTTGCAGTCCTGAGTATTGAGTTATAGATAGTTCTCAGAAAGGCCAGAGCTTTGCGGAGTACTTCGGCATTTTTTAGATCATAACCAGGGACTTTCTTTCTTTTTAAAAGTTTAATTTGTTTTGTGACTTGAGAAAGGAGGAGGTAGTGGTGACATTTGTAATGGAGTGTCTAAAGAGTTTTGTATGAATTTAACATGTTCAGTGTCAGAAAAGTTTAAATGAGGTGTAAAAAACTAAGAAAGGTGGTCAGCAAAAAGTTCAGATTTTTCTTCTTCTGACACTGCCCCAGAATCATCCTCATTAAGGAGTGGTACTGATACCTCCTGATGCCTTAGAAGCTTGTTAATGTTTCTCCACCAGCTTCCATCGTCAGTCTGGTCATCATATCTGTCATGATTGTCTGTGTTAAATGTTTGTATTTGTCGTTTCAGTTCGTTGTTGAGTTTGTTAAATGGCCGTTTGTAGGATGGTAGTCTGTTGGTTTGCCATATTTTACGAGCTTTTCTCTTCGCTCTAATCAAATCCCTTATATACTGTGGATAGTTGGGTAGGCTATTTGTTTTTTGACACCCAGGTACGGATGATGACCAGGCTCCGTTTTGGACACTTTGTAAATTTATCTACTGCTTCTTCCAATTCTTCCGGCGTTTTAATATACTGAGAGGGCGGAATTAAGAATATCCTTGTATTTCTCCCAATCCATGATCCCAAGAGTAAGTGATAGTCCTTTTAATGCTTCACAGGGATCGTTCAACAGCAGCAGATTTACTCGGGAATGGCCAGAACAGAGATCGGAGTTCCTACTAATGGTGTATGGTACAGTTTTAAGTCCTTCGGTGACGAAAAAAGTTCAGTAAATTAGGTGTCTTACGTCTTGATGTAGGCCAATAAGTAGGTTGGGTTGGAGTCGTCGTGTCTAATGAAAGCTCGTGGACGGCCGTTCGTAGATTTCTTCCTCTCGGGGTACTCAATCGGGATCCCCACATCTGGTGCTTTGCATTACAGTCTCCGCCGGCGATAAAGCATCTTCTCAGGCATTTGAAATAGCTACAAAACATAGCAGATGTCAGCTTAACCTTGTAGGACAATAAATTGCTGCCAGAGTAATAGTGTTATGTTTTGTGTATAGTGTTATACCTGTGGATTGTATGTCAGGTGTTAATGGTACTAAGGGATTGTGTTTTAATGAAGATTTTATTAGTATAGCGGTGCCACCGTGTGCTGTACTGCCTGGATGGTCAGTTCTGTACATTTTGTAGCCTGAAATGTAAAATTTTCTATATGGTGTTGTGTGTTTCAGTTATCAGTATAAATTTTTGTGTCCGTTTCTCGTGTAAGTATGCATCCCGTTCGGTTTTATGTCGAGTAAGTCCATTTGTGTTCCATAGAATGATAGACAATGGGCCCACAGTTAAAGGTCTAATGGACATATTGGGGGCAAAAGGCTTGATTGGCTAGTTGTAGTTATTGCAGTAGGCTGAAAAGGGCCTGGATGAGGTTGTTTATACCATTGACTAAATCATGAAATTGGGGAGACTATGAGAATCATAGTCAGCCTGAGATATTAGCTGAACAATATTCCTCATCATACCTGATTGGTGGTGTAGTGGAGCACCTGAAGGTAGAAAATGAACATACTTGATTGGCTAGTTGTAGTTATTGCAGTAGGCTGAAAAGGGCCTGGATGAGGTTGTTTATACCATTGACTAAATCATGAAATTGGGGAGACTATGAGAATCATAGTCAGCCTGAGATATTGGCTGAACAATATTCCTCATCATACCTGATTGGTGGTGTAGTGGAGCATCTGAAGGTAGAAAATGAGACTGCGGCTGTGGTTGGTCTGCTACTCCAGGTTGGGAGGCTGTGTAGGCTGGTGGGGTGGTGGAATGTTTAGTAGACTGGATGGCGGTGCTCGCAGTACAGTTCCTGTTCTCTGAGGAGTCCTATAGCTATGCTGAGTTCTAGAGTTTGATAGCCCCTGTAATTAGCAGGATATGCTCCTTGATAATTAGCGGAAATTGCTGTGGTTTCTCGGGTTTTACCGCAGGAGGCTCTTTCATGTCCAAGACAATATCTGTCACATCTTAGTGGATGGTTACAGTAGGCTTATATTCGCTCGCATTAGTTTTTATTGTAAATGGTTTGGGAAGGCTAAGACATTCTTTCAGGCGTTGCTGCCTGTAGTAGTAGGCACTCGATATGTGATTTGACCCTGCGCGGTTTCGGTCCATTTGCATTCTACTCATCCCTCCGGTTGTACTTACCTTACCGCTCTTGGTTTTCTGTCTCTTTTCCTCTGTCTCTCCCTCTTTGCTTCCATGCTCTTTGTATATTTGAGGGGACCAAGGGAAAAACGTTTATGTCCATTTTTTGTCGGGTTTGAGTTAATGGTGGCATTCAACCTACTTCCGACTAAACTTTAGATTGCATATTCGTTTCAGGGGAAGAAACGGTTAGATCATCCAGATAATGGCGATTGAAGTTTTCATGTTTATTTTATGTAGCCATTTAATGGAAAACTTTATTTAGCTGTTTTCAAATAATACATACAAATAGACATAAAATTTTTTTCCATTGTACCCGTCACATATCCCCAAGGGTTCTCCTTATATCCTGTCCTTGGTCCTTGTCATATATGCATGTGATATATTTATTCATGTATATTGATACAAATTTAATTTCTTCGAAAAAGCAATTTGATGTAAATAAAAGGAAAAATATGTAAATACAGTGTTTTAGAAATTCGTACTTTAAATATTTGATGTAAATGTCAATTACTATCAGACATTGATATTTTCAATGTAACTTAGAAGCATGATTAATTCTTTGCACTCGACCTCTGTCAGTGGTCGGTTAGGTTATAAATTTTTCTAAGGTTTTGTTGTTTATTTTTCAAAATCCTATACTTGAGTTTATCTGCTGATTGTAAAACTATTTCGATTTTTGTTTCGGCATTGTTGGTTTTTTAGTTATATTTTAGAAATACAATGTTTAATTCTTTTTTATAACGCCTTTTTTTCAAGCCATGCCACTGCCTAGTTGCCTTTATGTACTAAATCATAAATCATAATTTAGGTATTCATAAATCATAAAATATTGATCGCTTTTCATTGTAAGTATATAATATGTCGTTAATATTTTAGTACATAATAAAAAAAAATTAAAAAACTTTTGTTGAATGGAATAAATGGATCACTGGAAAGCTTGCAATATTATTGGACTATTAATTATTGTAGTTTGAAATAAATTTTACCATTTTTTATTAATCACAATACCTGATCTTAAATCGTAGTCTGTTAGTCAATTGTGCTTACTTCCTACTAGAATTATATAACTAGTTCAGATTTTGATGTGCACACTCTTGGTTTACAGAATTGTCAACAATAATCTTTCAATGCTTATTTTTATTTCTTATGACATGGCAAGAAAAGCATTCTAATATCAGTGAATTCAATCAGCTGCAATATTTCAGAAGAAAAAAAACTTTTATAAGTTTATATTTTTTAGTAAAAGTTCATAAACAATTTCCCAAAAATAAGTGAGAAATTCATATCTTTTAAATTTTTAATTTATAGAAAGAAAATATATATAAGAGAATGCATTATAAAGAGAATGATAATGGTTTGAAAAATAGGCCATACAAATTAAGGAAATATTGGCTGAATTGAAATAATATTACTATTAATTCATTCATCACATGGTAACGATGAATATGGACTCTCCTGTATTTTCACCAGATCATTTGGTATTGTCACAGCTCTTCGCTTATTTATACTCAGCAGGTTTTGAATATCCCAAATTTTGAGTCTTTTCCTCTCTAGTTTGGTAGACTTATTGGTATAAAATCAAATTGAGAAGGAGAGTTTTCAAAAGTTACAATTGAATTACCTATATCTCATATAAATAGAAAAATATGTATGTGGTTTTAACAACCCAATTTATTTTGGCACCATAAATAAGTGATAAGAGCATTTCTCTTTATTTTAAAAAAATGTAATTTGTTGTAGCATCTTTAAAATTTATTTTTTTCCAGCTCTTATTTGATATTTTAAAATATTTTCTTGGTCATTTATACATTTATTTATTATTACTGGGTGCAATAAGGAAATAGTTTTTTCATAGATCTGTTTTTTTTTAATAGATCATAGACGGCTGTATATTTTCTTTTTTGATGCTATTATCAGTAATGTTCACTGGGCTCCAGTTATTTTTCATTCATAATTGTATTATCTGTTTAGAACAAAATCATATTTTCTTTCATTTATGAAGCTCCTTATAAATGTGAATTAACATTTTAATAAAAAATGATCAGTTCTAAATTTCAGTTTTCTTACTAGCTTACTCTGCTTAACTGGAACTCTCTTGTTATGATTACCTACTATAATAATACAATATTATCTATTAATTCAAT
Organism: Euschistus heros; assembly: GCA_003667255.2. Taxonomy (NCBI): domain Eukaryota; kingdom Metazoa; phylum Arthropoda; class Insecta; order Hemiptera; family Pentatomidae; genus Euschistus; species Euschistus heros. The sequence goes on from RCWM02000003.1 coordinate 2,639,987, forward strand.
CATATGGCAGCTTGGTGTCATCAGTACTCCTGCTGTGCTCAGCACAAAGAGAGTAACTGACATTTTTGTTTAGTTTACTGACTAGCAGTTAAACTGTTATTAAAAATTAAAAAATGTGTAGCTACAACTACCAAAATAAAAGTTTTAAAAATATTTTTTGTCAAGTACATCAGTAGTAGTTTAATATTAAATATCAATGAGTTATTAGGCATTAAAATCTCAGATCTATCATAATTGTGATTTATACTCTTTGTGCATATTATGGACTGCATAGCACAGTCGATTTGTGAACATCTTTTTTTGTTTAAAATATCCAAGTTCCTTATTTTCTATGGATAGCTATTACTTTCTATTTTACATATTTCTTCTACTATTCTTTGTCTAAGGTAAAACTATAATAATTATATTAATCATTCCTATTTTGTCAATAAAAGAAAGAACTCACAATTGTATTTTATTTTAAATCAATCTTAATTGTTATTGTTACTCTATAACAAACATAAATTATTTATTGCTTTACATTTTACCTATTCTATAATTTATTGTTTAGACATGAAATAATTTTATAAAAGATTAAATGTTTAGTTTTATTAATCAGGGTTTTTACTAGATAATACCTGTAAAAAATTTATTGTGCCTGCTTCATATTATAAACTGAGTAGCTTATTACTTTCTTTATATTAAATAATTTTTTTGATTCCATCGGTTTTTAACCCATAATCATTGTTTTTTTTTCAGAAAGGCTATGCAGTTCAAAGAACATACATTTTTTATAATTAGTCAAGACTCATGACGCATTCCCTCCTCTTTTCCAGCCATTTGCTCTTCCAGCCTTCAGGAATTGGATAGTTACAAAATTAATTATTTGAATATTTGTAATTCTTAGTTTTTCAAATAAAAATCAATAATTATGCCTTACCTTATATTGTACGCAGACTTTTTGGTCAGGAATTGCCTTATATGAAAGGTTAAAGTTGGGATCAATGTTTGCTTCATCTAAGTATTTAACCTAAATGGTATATTTTATTTAATGGGAGATTTTATTAAAAATAAAAATTATTTTACTATTTCAAAGTTGAAATTATGTAGTAAAAATTTAAATGGATAAATGATGAATAATAATTATGAACTGAATGAGGAGGGAGGTGTACGAAAGTTTGGTTTAGAACGTAATGCAAGTTTTGAAACACCGAAGAAGAAAACACATGTTCGAACTGGCTCGGATTATTGGGCAGAAGTAATTAAAACAACTCCATATATTGACAGAAGTACAGGTGGATCACTTATGGTATCAGATAAGGTATGTTTTGAGTGTTTGTGAACCAAAATAACTTTTATTTTGAAAAATAAATGAATCCCCGATTTGTACTTCGCAACTGCGAGTGCCCGGGGGTATGGATCAGTGAAGAGAAAAGATTTCCCTGGTTCGGATACGAGCTCGGTGGCCTAGTGGATAAGGCACCACGCTAGAAAAGTGGAGACTCGGGTTCGAATCCCGACTGGGCAAATCTTTTCTCTTCAAAATAAAAAATATATTAATCAACAACAATTAATTATTTCATAATTATAATATATATATGACGTATGTCAACAAGATCTAGTTAACAGTAATGTTCGATGAACATTCATCCCCGATTTGTACTTCGCAACTGCGAGTGCCCGGGGGTATGGATCAGTGAAGAGAAAAGATTTCCCTGGTTCGGATACGAGCTCGGTGGCCTAGTGGATAAGGCACCACGCTAGAAAAGTGGAGACTCGGGTTCGAATCCCGACTGGGCAAATCTTTTCTCTTCAAAATAAAAAATATATTAATCAACAACAATTAATTATTTCATAATCAAAATAACTTTTGTGTTTGAGAAAATCTTTTCAAGATAAAATTTTGTTTAAGCTATTATTTAATTTATTTTAATATGACTATAAATGTCATTGACTATAAATTATTCTCCAGGAGGTTACTAACTATGAAATGAGGGAAATGGTGATAATTATGATTGTCTGGTATGGAAATCATGAAATGCCATTGAGTTGGGTACAATAAATTATTAGCGAATGTTTTGACAGACATTGCAGGATTATTAGAACTGTAATTATAGATATGGAAGCTATTTAGATAAATATAAATATGATAGCAAACATTATGATAAAGCAATGAATAGTAATTATCATTAGGAATTTGTCTGATATAATAAGTATCATGTAAATATAATATAATGGAATATATTGAATGCAATCATATGAATGTTTTGCCCACATTTATGTTACAGGGCAATGATTGGGTCAAATCTTAACTAAAAGCAGTCATACTATATTTTTTCTTAACATATCCTTTAGGAAGCATAGCTAGCAGTAATGATTTGTAAATATTTTAATTTTATGGCCCAGGAAAAACTATGGAGTGTTGATTTCTCATTCTCCACTCTCAATTTTTATGTAATCACACGGTATTCACCTTACACCCCAGGCTATCTTGGGGCTGGGGGCAGAGCTCTAAATATAGCCTAAGAAAGGATATGTCAAAGTTCAATAATTAAGAAAAAAAATTATTAAGGCTAGTCACCTTACCAGTCCATTTTGTTGGTGTCACTGGTGTTGAACTTCATCCCCTCGGATTTTTCGAAAGGCCCAAAAACTGCAGGAAACAAGATTTTTTTTTCTGATTTGAGCCCATGGCATAATGACCCCCACCTTTTTTTCTTGCTATAGATCTCTCTCCATGTCAGTGAGTGATCAGATTTTGAATGCCTCAGAGTATTTTTTACATCTTCACTTCTTAGTGTATTAGTTTTTCATTTAAGCTGTCTATTTCAATTACACTTTGCACTTTGATTATAACTTGGTAGTAATTTGTTGAGAACATTTTTGATTAAATTGGTTTCAAAAGCATGGTAAGCTTTAGTGTCCATGAAAGGCTGAAACCTTACTCCTAATGTCTTGCGATTGAGATTTAACAAATTATTAAATATGTTAACACATATATTTTAGTAACCTTTATAGTATTTCTGAATTCAATGGATTTAATCTGACCAAGCTTGTCATGAAGACTGCAAAAATAAATGTTATATTCCTGTAGTTTGTAAGCTAGTTCGCTTAGTTATTTTTTACATATCCTAATTTTAGGTTCTTTTAATTTTTAATGTGTCTTTTAATTTCTTTTTTACAAGATTTTTTTTTCACCACTGCATTTTTTTCTATGCTTAGGTAAAATATTATGATATATACTAGCAAGCAACTCAGGCAACCATAAAGATTTCTAAGAAGTGTAGAAATCCTCTATTTATTTTACCCACATGATAGAGAAAATATCTCAGAAGTAGTTATAAAATAGGAATGCAGTTAAAATACATATTCAATATAACTACTGGTGTTTACTTTAGTACACATATACGAAAAAAAAAAAATGAATACTTAAAAGTATGTAGCATTGAAGAAGATAAACAATGTATGTTGAAACATAAGTTAATAGTTTTCAATACACAACTAATATTCAAAGCATCCTTAAAGGTTGAGATGAAGAAAATTTTTCCACCTTTCAGCATAATAAACATCTACTTAATTACTATTAATTGACTTCTAAACCTGAAGAAAACATTAACACTGGACTAAGGTGTAGTTTTTAAGTGGAATGAAGACAAAATTAGCCATGTTTTGTATAATTTTGACTTTGGTATGTTAAGCATATTGGATGATGATGTGATTTGGTTGATTGGTAACTCAAGTCCATACCGTTAGCTCAGTAGAGTAAATAAAACTGGCTCTTACTATCATTGATTTTAACGCACCATCTTGTAGTTTTTGGATGTTTGATGCCAAAATAGTTGTCATCTGCAAAAGTAGTGATTATCTTTTGAGAATTTTTTGACGTATATATAATATGAATAGTAGAAGACCAAAGATGCTTCTTTGAGGAATTCCAGAATGAATGATTTTAATTGAAGGACTAGGGGAAAACAATGCAGTTGTACAACCTAGTAAATTTTGAAAAAAAATGAAATTTAAAGTTGAACTCTTGGCGATCCATTTTCAAAAAGTGAAAAATTATTTTCTTATAAAATATTCTTTTTATCCAGATTATCATTTTCCTCTATCCAAAATTTCAAAACCAAAAATTTCTTAATTCCCCAGAAATAACAAGGCATCACCACAGTGCTCATTATTTGTGGGAAAAAGCACTGTAATCCAGTGCTTATTTGTTTGTGACCAGTAAATTGAAGGGTAATGTGGAAAAACCCTGGTAGTGGGAATAAGGATAGTATCCTTCAGTGACTTAAGGTGTAATGCAGGGGCCATCTCTGAATCCTATCCTGAGTCCAATGATTAATTTGATTGAATCTTTCCATGGTTCTATATTGTATCAATTTATATGGTAGGGGTAGATAGGATTGAGAAACTATTTCAAACCTCCCACCAAATATGCTAGATACTTACCAAAACAGCCAAAATCCATAGGATATTTAATCAGTTTTCAAAAGAGCAACAATGGAGGAATTTCCTTCAATAATATAAAATCTTTAGATCCTGGCAGATTTGGAAATAGTATCATTTATTGTCTTGTGAAAAGGTATAATGGGAAGAGAGGTCCTTTGTATGAAAAACGTAATAATTAATTCAATTTTCCAAAGGTCGAAAATTAAAATTTTGGGAAAGAGTGGCCAAGGATATCCATCTGTTGTCAAAAGCTGAATATTCTGTTAAAAAATTAGTATCCTTCTGTGGTTTTGGATAAGTTGCTAAGGACTTTGGTTGTTTTGAAGTGAAGCTTCTATAATGATGTTATATTATATATACATACAAATATTTGCCTAGAGTGAAATGGGGAGCATGTAACAGAAATTGAGGTTTATGTCAAACAGCTGTTTCAATAATTGATTGCTCAGTTTAAAGTTCTTAAAACTGTTTTTTTGTATGTTTTGTTAATAACTTTTATTCAGGATGCATTTTATGTAAAGAATTATTTTTTATCGTGGATTACAATATCTTGGTTATTATTATTATCATTTATGTTTTATATTTTTTTTCTCCTTTTGTCGATTTTAAATTAATGATTTTTTGTGGACCATTGTATTTTTCCCAATAGTAATTTTTACGAAAATGAAGTTCACTTTCTGTAATATCAGATGGCTCCTTAGAATATCAATAAGTGGACTTCCGCATTTTTTACCCTTATCTTTCAATGTAGAATAACAGTTTTCTATTTTTACTTCAGATAACCTGTTTCAAAAGTATGGCTGAATTATTAATTAAATAATCATTTGGAGGTAGAGTTTATTGTAATTTCATTAATAGATTATTGTGCCCAACTTTGTCAAAAGCATTTTTCCTGTCCAAAAATACTTCTGGGCAATATTTCATGTTCTCAAGAGCTTTGGAGATGTAGTTTACAATCTTTTTTATATACTTTAGAAAAATAAGAAAAATACTGATTGGATGTGACACATCCTTTATGTTTAGAGTATGTTTTGTTGTTTTTCAAAGGGAGCTGTCTGCTTGGCTCAATGCAGGGATACAAGAATCAGTTCTGTCTATGTTCTATGCTCAGGAAACATGTTTAGTAAAGATTCAAAAGAAAAAAAACTTTTGATAAGAAAGTCTGGTTTTTATAATATTTCTTAAAAATATCTTACGATGCTGTACCATTAATGTTTTAAGTTAACACCTTTGCGTTAATTGTCTTTTCCAAAATTTTTATTAGTCAATATGTAATGAGAATTTCTTATTAATTAAAAATATTGTTTTCAATCTAATACTTTTTATTCAGATAAATAAGAATATCAATATTTCAAATATTTCAATCTTAAACTGTGGTAAAATATAGACACTTTACAGGAGAGTTGCTGCTTTGGAGGAGGTTCCAACTCAACACCTGCTCTGTTTAGTCGCTCAAGTCATAAACATCAAAATATTCATGTCCGTTATAGTGTACGAGAAGGAAAAAGGAAGCATAAAATTGCAAGATTTTATGGTTCAGATAATGGTAAATAAAAACAAATTGCTTGAATCCTTTTTATTTTTTTTAAACATATCTTTTTGTCTTGTAGATGAATGGAGGACTCACAAGGGAGGGGATGTTTTGACTTGTTACTCACAGATCTTAATGCTAATTTTTGTGTGGGGACCTATAATAGTGCAAAACCAGTGTTTTGCATGCAACTTACATGTATAGTGCATTAGTGGCCAAACAAAAAAAAAATATATGAAAATCAGATTTGAATGTAACTCTAAAAAAATGATGAAATTCCAATGAAATCCAGTGTAAATCAGGGGCAAAGTCTTTTCATAGAAAACTGACCACAAATCTTGATTCAATACACCAAAAAACCCTTATATGTTAATGTTTTTTCAAAATCAACAAATATATATTTTTTACAACTTTCGAGGATGTTAAAATGTTGAGATTTTATCAACTTCAAATGGCCATAACATTTGCTGTGTTTAACTGATTAAAATAGTAATGGCACATTAGAATCAGGGTGCATTCTGCTTTCTATCCACATGTATAACATTGGGTTTACTCTAGATTTTAGTGGACAAAAACTGATTTGAAAAAAAATTTGAAGTTGTTGATAAAATCTCAACTTTAATATTTTAATGTCCTCGAAAGGGGTAGTTTTTGAGCACCCTGAAGCTTTGAGCATAACGAAAGTATTTTTATTTCCAATTGCATACAAAATTACAATTTCACGTGAAAGAATCATTTCTCTATCTTGACTGAGAGCTGAGAAAAAAAAGAAAACAATTTTCATATTATATATTTTTTTGAGCACCTTGAAAGCTTTGAGCATAACGAAAGTATTTTCATTTCCAATTGCTTACAAAACTACAATTTCACGTCATAGAATCATTTCTCTATCTTGACTGAGAGCTGAGAAAAAAAAAAAAAAAATTTCATATTTTATATTTTTTCTCACCTACCAATGGTGGTGTTTCATGGTCCCATAAAAAAAAATCAGTATTCAAATCTGTGAGTTACAAGTCAAAACGTCCCCTTGTCAGTAAAATAAGAAATGTTAAATTAACAAATCTTTATTTTGGCTATTATCAGGGCTAAAAAAGCATATGTCAGATACAAATATGGAAGTATACAAATAAATACAGAAATGGAGATGATAATGTAAATAAAGTACAAGCTTAGTGAGAAACAGTTAATTAAAAATACAATTTAATGAAAATCAGAAATGAAAGATAATTATTTTAGAGATCAGAAGTATAAAAATTAAAAATAATAGTATTTATATTGACATTTCAAAAATTAAATATATGTATGCAGGTTATATAATGATAAAGCAAGTGAGTTAAATAAAAATAAATATTCCATTCATTCAGCGCTACAACTCGATGTCGAGTCTTGGCCTCCTGTATCAGCTTCCACCATTTGTCTCGATTCTGTACCGCTGCCATCCAATTCCTCACGCCCAACATGGACATACCATCACCAGCCACACCATCACTCCATCGAAGCCGAGAACTTCCTCTGTGTCTCGTTCCATATACCACCTCTGTCAGTATTTTCTTTGGCAGGTCATTCTCAGCCATATGAGCAACGTAACTATCTCATGTTAGGAAGTAGAAATAACAAAATATCAATATATGATAGACTGAATTAATTTGGTTTGACAAATTTGGTGGAGCTGTGGTTCGACTTCTTTACCTAAATTAACTAAAACGATAAAATAAACAGGAATATCATTGTAATGTGATTGGTATATTTAAAGTGGCATTTAAAAAAAATCACGATGTATCGATTGCACTGTGTGGAGGCAAACCCACAGGCAGGAGTTCAAACCCATGAAGTTCTGTAAACTTTTCTCAACTTTTGCAAAATTGTTGAGGAGTAAGTTCGTGAGGGACCAGTCTACAGGTCTTTTTCACTTTCCCCATGGAGAGAAGATGGCGACTAACAGTATCTTTCGACACACTACACTCCCTGGCAAGATCGTGAGTACTTGTGGACTGATTTGACTCAACAGCTTCCTTCAGAACCTCATCAATATTCATTGATGGCAGCCCAGAGCCCTTCTTTCTTTCCAACGTCGTATCTCCACTTCTAAATTTTTCAAACCAACAACACACAGTGCGCTCTTCAAGGACACCTTCCCCATCATATTTAATAATTTCACGAGTTGCTTCAGTGACTGTGAAATTTTTTACCAGTAATGTCTTAAAATTACAAAAATTTCGTAGAACACTGTCATGTTTCTTCTTTGAAATTAATAACTGAACTGAGGCTTTTTTTTTAAGAAGTCCAGTGTTAGTAAACAAGCTTAGAGAATGCTCTAAAGGGATTATTAAGTATTGGTAAATGATAAACAGCATTAAGATATTTACAGACTTTTGAACTCTGGAATTTGATAAAAAAGTCATTTTTTTTTAGACGCCCCATTATTATATATAGTCTTATTATTACCCTCCAAGGACATGGGCTTTATCACAGATTGTCTGCCAAGCTGGTCTATTTGTAGTAACAACTTTCCATTGTCTAACTCTCAATTGCCATAAGTCTTTTTCAGTGTTACACAATCATCTCATTCTACGATTAACAGGTCTTCAACCACTTCTTGGCTTTTCAGATAGCAGTATTTTTTGGGTACGATTGCTTCCCATACCCTCCACATGACTGAGCCACCTATCCTCTTTTCTATAAACTTCATAATATCTGGCTGGTTTCAATATATGCAGTATACAATACTATTAGTCCATTCAGCCCCTGAGTAGATTGTTACGTATATTTTCCCATGTACACAGCTGTCTTTCTATGACTCTTGTCAGAACCCATGTTTCACTGCCATAGGTAACAATATTTATAATAGTCTTAAATTAATCAATTTAAGGTTTAAAGAAAGAAATATCTTCGAATTTTAAAAAGTTAAATACTACAAAAAGGCAACTATTTCTTGATGCTACTCATGCCTCAATTTTTTCCTGAGTTCATTTGTCTCGGTGTCATGGTATTTGAAGGCTTTACAAATTGGGAAATCATGAACAATTATTTTAATGATATGTTGTGTCTTTGGTAGAAGGTTTTGAGCACTCCTCTCAACAATCCTCTGTCTACCTCTTGTTGATCTAGAGACCTCTTAATGAACTTCACGTTCCAACTCTTCCAATACTCCATCAAGTGCAGGCAGTCTCCTTGCAACCAGGTGGATGTCTATGTAGGCCGAGATCTATGAGTATCTGCTGTAGATAGTGCCACCAGGAATGGTCCTAATTCCTTTTACTCCACAGTCCATGGAAAATTTAAAAGGTCTCCTGGGCCTTTCCATAATTGGCTGGCAAATCCTGTTCAAATGCATCCTTTGCTTTGACTTGACATTTTTAATCACTCATTGTTATTCAAAACCAATCACACTAATCTCTTGGGGAGCTCAAACTTCTGCAAATCCAGAAGTTTCATCCTATTTACATGATCGTGGGCCTGCTGGAAGTCTATGATGAAGCTATAGTCTTATTATAATCCAGGCAACAAAGACCAAAAAAGACCAAATAGTGAAAATAATTCATGTAGAAGCCTATTTGGATACAGTTGTAGGGCAAGGTGTCCTTAACAACATACTAAAAGTACTGAGGGGTGGGGGTGAAGCTGAGGGTGGGAGGGGGGGTTTAAAGGTCCCTTTTTTCAGTTTTCTGTTAATAACTCGAAAACCACTGCCTCTAGCAAAAAAAATGTCCATATAGTAAATTAATCAACATAAAATTCTCTATAAAAAAAGTTCTATACACTTTTTTACTAGGATCAATGTTAAGGAGCTATGGAGGGGAAAAATGGAAAAATAAAAAATAAAACTTTTTTTTTCATCAATAAATCTAATGTTTATTGTTTAATTAATTAATCTCTTAACACCCTTTGTTTCAAATATGGAACATTCTGAAAACAGGTTAAATATGTATACTTGTATTACTGTATTTGAATATTTCCTATTTTAATACATTCATATGTACATGTGCATAATAAAGAATTAATTAATTAATTTTTCAACGATAATAATACAAAAATTCCAAATTTTTTTGTTAGTTGCAAAATGTTGTACATGAATAAATCAATGCTCTTAGGTTAATATAAAATAATTTCTAAGAATATTTTGATATGTGGGCACAAGAGGTTAATTAACTGTGTGCATGTGTAATCAGTAATATAACTAAAGAAAACTATGCAAAGTTTCATTGGCAGCAAATTTGGTGATATGTGGCAATCTAAAAAGAATATGGTTTTGTCAATAGCCAGTATGAGCAGTACACCATTAAAATCAATGGTGAGAAAGTTACTATTAACCCTCTGACAATTTTCCGACGAACTGTCATAGCAAAAAAGAACGACAAAGATGTATTAGAGCTTTTGACTTATAAATCAACTCCATATCTCCTGGCTCTATTCAGTGAGGGCAGAATGCAAAAAGGAAAAAAAATCCCTCTATGATGTTTTGCCAGTAGAGAACAATGCAACTCTCGATCTCACACAGAGCACCAATGTGGTATATGGTGTTTTCCTTCTCCACCGCATGAAGTGGAAACAGTCCTCCTGCATTTTTTCAATTTGCCATCAGTACATTGCCTATGTATAGAAACATTACTGTGAAAATTGTGTGGTGGTTTTTGATGGTTATAGTGATGTAAACAGCACAAAAGAAGCGGAGCAGAAGCCAAGATGGCTCACAAAAACTTCTGTTGACATTAACTTTTATGAAAGCATGACCATCACAGTTCAACAAGAGCATTTTCTTGCTAATGAAAGGAATAAAACAATGCTGGTTCACTTGCTTGGTGAGAAAATAGCAGCAGCCGGGATCGAAACAACTGTTGCTACAGGGGATGCTGATGGCACTATTGTGAGGTGCGGGTTGGATAAAGCTGCTGTACATCCAACTATAGCAATATTGGTGAGGATGTGTACTTAATAGTTCTCCACATTGGATTGACACAACCATGAATCAATATGTACTTCATTAAGCCAGGCCATGGGAATGTAGAGTCCAAATTGTTTTCAGTGCGACTACTTCAACAACTTCTAATTGACAAAATGATTCTCCTTCTCCATAACTTCACAGGATGCGATACCACCTTGGCGATACATGGAAAGAGTAAAGTGGGAATCGCTAAGCTCTTCACAGAAAATCCTATCCTCACCCAAGACATTTCAGCAATATTGACAGATACCTCAGCATCACCTTAGAATATTGAACAGGCTGGTGAGAAGCTTTTTTTGGCTGTATACAAAGCTTCTGCTCATCAAGACAACCTGAAAGAATCGGTACTCGATATTTTTGAAAGCCTCAACGAAACCCAAATTAGACTTGGCCACACTTCCTCCTACCAGAGGAGCTTCAAAGCAACACTCGTTCAGAGTATATCTACAGGTAAATCCATTTGCATATAGTTTTAAACTCTGCTTTCTATTTGTGAGTACTAACTTGTGATGAATAGTTATATTTGTTTCATTACTTTATTACAGATACAACAGTAGCTTGGCAAACCCATCCGAAGGGTCATCACTGTTTAGAACATGATCAAAAGACCAGCAATAGCTGATGCATGACTGGGTGTGGAGTGCACTGCTGTTGACACAAAGCAGGGATTGCCTCGTCAAGCAGTTCGTATGCGGCTGGCCAAGACGAAAAAATCAAATTCAGTAAAAGAAAAAAAATCAATAGAACCAAAAGGAGGACATTTTCTTTTTTTTTCACAGGGTATTTATAAGTCAATGTTATTCTATTTTTTTTGATGATTTTTTGTAAAGATAAATATTCGTTTAAATATGAACATATTATCAGTTAATTTTGTTTTTGTTTTTACTAAATCAGAGCTCTGTTTGTTTTATTGGTTTTTCTTTCTTTCCACTACAGATATATATATATTCTTTTTTAAATTATACAAACACAAATTGTGAGTGAAATTGAGAGAAAGTGAATTAATTTTGTTGTATAAATATTTGTTAATAAATAATTGTTTAAAAAAAAGGCATTCAATATTTTTTTATATTGACTAATTATTAACCTTTAACTTTAAAAACCAGCGTTCCAGAGTTGGTACGAAAGGGAGAAAAGCTGTTCAAGGGTGCAATTTCTGTTACCCTTATAACAGACAGATACCTCAGCATCACCTTAGAATATTGAACAGCTGGTGAGAAGCTTTTTTTGGCTGTATACAAAGCTTCTGCTCATCAAGACAACCTGTACTCGATATTTTTGAAAGCCTCAACGAACCCAAATTAGACTTGGCCACACTTCCTCCTACCAGAGGAGCTTCAAAGCAACACTCGTTCAGAGAGTATAATCTACAGGTAAATCCATTTGCATATAGTTTTTTTAAACTCTGCTTTCTATTTGTGAGTACTAACTTGTGATGAATAGTTATATTTGTTTCATTACTTTATTACAGATACAACAGTAGCTTGGCAAACCCATCCGAAGGGTCATCACTGTTTAGAACATGATCAAAAGACCAGCAATAGCTGATGCATGACTGTGTGTGGAGTGCTCCAGTGCATGTGGCTGCCTCGGCTCATGTACGAATGGAGTTCAAAGACAGCAATGAAAGTTTAGATTTCAATGAAATTTAATGTTCAAGATACATCCTTAACCACTGATTATTTTATTTGAAACAATAAACATTTTAATAATAAATATTTTATTTTTAACTATAAATATTTCATTTTTAACAATAAACATTTCATTTTTAACAATAAAAACTTTCTTTTTTTTTAATTTTCCATTTCCCCCTCCATATCTCCTTAAGTATCGATCCTGGCAAAAAAGTGTGTATAAACTATTTTGTAGAAAATTTTATTTAGATTAATTCACTATAGTACATTTTTTTGCCAGAGGCAGTAGTTTTCGAGTTATTAACGAAAAACTGAAAAAAGGAACTTTTAAAAGACCCCCGCCCCTGAGTACTTTTAATATGTTGTTAAGAACACCTTCTCCTACAACTGTACCAAAATTGGCTTCTACATGAATTATTTCTGCTTTTTTTTTTTCGTTACCTGGACTATTACATAGTATTTAATTGAAATCTGCTTCATAATAACATTCTGGCTAATACTTTGAATCTCTAGTTTACTTTATCTGTTATGTCTATAAAATCTCTTTCTTCTGTATGTTAGCTGTTTAATTTGTTTCTTGTTACTAAAGCATTAAGATTAGTCATGAATGATTTTTCTTCATGATTCATATTTTTGAATAATACCAATATAACATTGTGTATTTTTTAATTTTTAATAATCATAATATATATATATATATGTTTAATAAGGTTCTTGAGGTTTTTGTCAATAAATAAAAACAACTATTTTGTCGACGTTTTGAGACTAAATTTTTCTCATAATCATGCCTTACAGTGAAAAAACAGGTTAAAGTAAATTATATAAGTTACACATGTTATTTCTAAACTTAAAGTTAGCTACAATATAAATATATAAAAACAGGCATTAGAATATTTACTACATATAATTACAAAATATGGAGGAGTATGAAACTACTTACAATGTTACTGGTGGATATGCTATTGGTATCTACTACTATATATAACGATTCTAGTATAAAACTGAAATGGGGAATTTACGAAAAAAAAAGTTAGGGATGGGAATTTCCAAAAGGTTTTTGGAATTCCAAAAGGTTAGTTGCAGGTAGATGAAATTTCTGTATTTCTGTGTGAATATAAATGGATAAATGGTTATTAGTTTATGCTGTATATTATTAAAAATGTATTGTATTATTCTGAATGTATTAAATTGGAATAACATGTGTTGAGATTTAGAATGTCTGATTTTTTGTTTATTGCACAATTTTTAAATTTTTCTATGGTTATCTCTTTAATATTTGTTTAAAATTATTTTGTTCATGGTGAATAATTTCGGGGGAATTAAATTCAAAAGTATGTTTTGTTTGCCTGTAATGTTTGGTGATACCTGTCTGGTCTGGTTTATTTGGGTTTTTAGTTATAGTCATGCAACTGTATTTACGTTGATAAACATGTCGTTTGAGATATTGTTCTGATGTACAGAAATGAGGCTTGCCACAACTATCTTTGTACGGTATTTTGTAAACAATATTAGACTGTAATTCCAATTTATCTGTATCTTTGGTTTTGGTGAATAATTTTTCTATGGTGGACGTATTTTTGAATGTGACAGTGTAGTCAGTTTTATGGTTATTTGTGAGTGTTTTTCTGATAGTGTTTGTTTGTACAGAATAGTGTAATATCTTTTATTGTTATATTCATGTTGTTTATGTCGAGTATTTGTTTCTTTTAGTAGATTGCAAATGAGTCTGTGTGGGTATCCATTTATTAAAAGAAGGTCTACTACATTATTTTTTGTAGTTTGTTTATATTTTTCTGTGGATAATTTTATTGCACGATTTATTACATTTTTTGCAGTGTTGATTTTATAACTTTTGGGACTTTGGCTAGTGTATTGTACATTATATATGTATATATATATATTTATTTTCATGAAACTTATTTAACCAACATTTTTTTGTATCAAGAGAGGAAGTTTTGAAGCAAAGCTTCTTCAGTGATGTTATATTATATAGACATATAAATATTTCTCTAGAGTATTTTATTGGGTGATATATATATATATATATATATATATATATATTTTTTTTTTTTTTTTTTTTTTTTTTTTTTTTTTTTTTTTTTTTTTTTTTTTTTTTTTTTTTTTTTTTTTTTTTTTTTTTTTTTTTTTTTTTTTTTTGTGAGTGAAAGGTACTAGTACTTTTTTAAGTGTGTTGGAGTTGTTAGTATTTTTTCTGTGAGTGAGAGATGTTGCTTCTTTAATTTAAAAATCTAACCTTTTTGACATCTTTACCTGTATGAGATAGGAGTTCCAGCCTCACTTATAAATGCTGTTACAATCTAGCACCAACGCCATAGCAATTCCTAGAAGTTATAAAATAAGGAGCCAATTTTATTTAAAAATCATAATATGAAAATAGATATATTTTAGTTGGAATAAGATTAAGATTACATTAGGATTATCTCTATTGTTTGATTTGCGATTACTGTAAAACAATTTACCATGAGTGTTACATCTGCAGATGCAGGCTGTTTGCGAATTGTGGAACCACTTCTTCCTTCTTCTCGATCATCCCTTGCTGCTGTTTGGTCTGGTGCTCTGAACCAAGTTAAAACAAAATCTAATGTAAGTTAATTATGTAGCTGTGCTGTCAGTGCGTTTATTGAATTTATTAGAAATCCACTTTGTTATATCTGTTACTTAGATTAATCCGAAGTATTTATGCAATTATCAAGTTACTAGAAATAATACAAATGTTTTAGACTGAAAAAAATTGAAGTTTATTTTTGTAGATCTTTTTGGCTGTCCCATATATCTGTGATACATAGGTCTGAATGGGTTTGAGTAAATTTTTGTAAGTGCTCAGTTTCTGTTAGTTTTAATTTTGAGTGTTTTTCAAGAATTGATTATAATAGTTCTAGTTATATATTTTGGGTTTGCTATTTTTCTTAATGTGTGGAGTATGTTTTATTGTTCTGAAGGTTCATTCAATGCCAACACTACCAACCTCTGACCACACACCTCCCTCCAATTCATCCCATAAAAACCCAATCTCCAAGATCATCCCTGATGCAATCCTCACATCTATTTCTCGGTCTACAACTAGGATGTTTACCAGATGGTTTAAAACTGATTGGAATTTCTTTATTATTAAATCTGGTGTGTTGATCATGCAAGTAAATGTCAAGTTCAGTTTTGTATTAGTTAACGCAATTAAATGTCAAGTTCAGTTTTGTATTAGTTAACTCCATTTGCATTTCAAAGGACAGACATGGACCTATGGTCAAATAATTAGGGGATAGTAGTTCATAAGGCTTGGGTAACCTATGATAGTTGATACGGACTGTTAAAGAGGGGCTGAATGAGGTTGTTCAATCAACCCATTTAAACAAGTTTAGAAATTGAACAGATGCATTAAGTGTTAGAGGTATCGACTGGGCTGTACTGCATCTCATACATGGTCAAAATTGTTGTTGCTGGGTCAGCGGTAGAAGCTTGTCCAACCTGCTTTTCTCAGTTGCTGATCATCTTGATTGGTCTGGGAGAGGGAGATATTTGTGTAATGCAGGAGGTGTGATGGTTTGTACTTTTGACTGATTTTTTAGAGTGTATTTCGAACCAACCGCTCTTAGTAGTCCAGTAAAATTGTACTGGATTAGTTAGTTTGCACAAGATTAGTTAGTTCTGATTTTTAGATATGTTGTTAGTGTACTGAAATCAAAGTTTTGGAATTGGTCCCACTGCCACTGCCTTTGGTAGCTCCAAACTGTAAAAAATGTCGACATTTTGTATATTTCAGAAAAATATATGCTGAAAGGCTTGTTTAAAAAAAAAACTAGTTATTCCAAAATTAAACTCAACTAAATTTGCTACATTTTTAGCAAACATTGAGCTCTTTAGCTTAAACAGGGACTGAGATAAAGGTTTTCTTATTTTTAAAAATTTTATCGAAGTGTAACAGGAAGGTGATTTTTTTTTGTTTAGCAGTTTTTGCTGTATAAGCCCCAAACAATAGCGTTTAGAGCAAGCTTCATAAGGATCAACTTTAGTTTTGTTAGTTTGGTATAAACCAAGCACTGCGATTAATAATTGTTTTTGTAAATAGCTTGCTAAAATATATTTCTTAAAATATCTACACTAACACAATTAATGTAAATTTCATCAATTTTCTTATTGACAATCCTTATTCTTCTTCAAGTGTTTTCCTCATAATGCATCATAAAAATAGGCAATATTTAATTAGAGTTTAATACAGTTGTTGATACCTGTGAAATGACAGTTGTGAAATTAACCTAATAATCTCAAAAAGTAACTTTGAGGAACTCAGTTCAAAAAGAAATTTTATTTTTGAGCAATAATGTCTAGCTATTAATATGCTTTATAATATATTATGACATAATATCTGTGAAGTTGAAGAAGTGTTGTAAGAATATTGGTTTAGAAACAATTTCTTGTAGTGGTTTGGGAATGGAAAATGAATTTCAGAGACATCACTAATAAATATCTTTTATTCATAAAATCATATTATGGTTCTTATGTAGTGTGTAATGAATATCCTTTTGATGTAGCTGGAAAAAACACCAAGAATGTATTCAACTAGTATACATACATATATGAGGTTATTTGAAATAAAGCTGTATGTCTAAAAATAGTTCAAAAACAATTTTTAGTGAATGAAAACATCAAGGTGTGTTTAATGGACTTGATAGAAAAGGTTCTGCAAAAAGCTGGTATTAATTTGATTCATACGGTAGAGTATGCAGACATATTGATTATTGAAACAGTCTCGTGGATATCAGTAAAACAGCCTATTGTTTGTAGGTAAAGAAATTGACCTTTTAGTATTTCTAATAGAATTAGTCCGAAGGATAAACTATACTTCCAAAAAAAAAAAAAAAAATTGTTCAATTTCTATGGAGAACTTCAAACGTTTCAAAGTGATCTCGGTACATAATCGAATATTCATCAGTCATCAACCAAATCAAGGGCCAATCTCACATTTACTCCCAACCACATAGATATAGAATGATTTCATTTCATGTGAAGTTACCATCAGATAAGTGAGTGGTTGGGGATTAATTATTAAATAACTCATGAATGAGGTTGGTCATCAACCCGATCTAGCCTCTCGCCTCTCTAAATCGAAAGAGGCACAGCTGCTGAATGCCTAAAAAAAATGATGTCCCACCACATGAAAGGGTGCAATCGTAAATTTATTGAATAGAAGGGTCATTTTCAAATAAAATGGCAATTTAGCTTTCCAAAAATCCTCAAAAAAAAAAAAGTTACTTATTCATGTTCTGTGGCATACTATGATGTAGCCAAACTACTTGAGAATATATATCTGAGTTGGTTAATCAAGTTTTCGCTTCCTTGAGTTTTCATGAATTTTAAAAGAAATAAAACCTTTAATAATTTGACGCACGTAACCGGGTTTGTAACTTGTCAGCATTATGGTTTTATTCAGGTTTTGGTAAAGGATTCTAATGGTTACTAATTTAAAGTGATTTCCCAGGAAGAGCAATAGTAATAAATCTTGTTTGAAAAATTTAAGTTTTTTTTTTCCAAAAAATTTAACAATTTTTTTTTCACTTTGTTAAAAAGTTTATGGATTTTATTACTCCCCCCTCCCCCCCAAAAAAGTTAACATCTGTTAAGAATGTCTAGACCCTTTCAATAATCCTTCATTACCAAAAAATTATTATTAACTGATAAATTTATTTATTTTTGATTGCTGGTAATGTACGTCAAAAATATTTTCACACTTAATGGCGACTTGTAGAAACATTGAATTTTAAGAAAAAGTATTGAAAAAACAATATTAAAAGTATTTATTATATGTTTAGTAGGTGTGAGGCCCTTTAACAGCCAATGGATTTTAGTCTGAGCGACATCAACAACATTACAAAATGCTAGTACCTAATTTTCATTTCTAGCTATCACAGTCTTTTCCATTGTATAAGTATATATTAAGAAAAAAAAAAGCTTTATTTCATAATACTTTATTTTTTTTTACCATAAATTGAACAAATGGAACCCCAGATTTAACGTATGTTACCAAAGTTTTAAAATACGTTGCCATAATGGTAATGTATGTCAACAGTAATGTATGTCAAATTTTACGAATTGTAATTAGAAAAAGATTACTTAACTACAATTTTTTTCAAATATAACGGGATTGAAACATTTGTAATGTAGAAAACTACGAACCGTAAAAAGTTAGATTGGAAGTGGTGAATTCAATGTGAGAAAACAATGGTAACGTATGTCAAAATAAATTAAGGCACTCACTATGTTTTGGGAATCAATGTCGTCTTACTTCGGTTAATACAGCGACCTGGGCCCTTGGTTGCGAATGGTTACAATACATAGTCTGGAGGGTGTTAGGACGTTAACCCGACTCCTCTAGCTACAGAACCCATACTTCTACACCTGATCATGTACATCAAATGAATAAATTCGGAAATTCTCGGACACAAAAAGAATCTTTTCTCAAGCCCATCAAATTTCATGTTTTCAAAAGAAAGTTCTATTTTCATTTGATACACACATAATTTAACAAGAAATAACAAAGAGAATAAAATAAAAACAAATTTCAATACTCTTTGTGAAGGTTAGAAGTTGAAAACTTGACCTGTGGACAGTAACGTACGTCAAAATTTTTAATAATGAATTTTGTTTTTTTCTTAATCATACATTTGAAATTGAAGTTTTAAGGCCTACATTAATTTAAACAAATGAACTCGATAAGATAAAATCAACAATAGTAAAATATTGGTTGTATGTTGTTTTTTACAGCCATTCAAAGTGCTGTGACAGCAAATTGCCATTTTATTTGAAAACGACCCAGAAGGAGAAAAATATATCAATAAAATCTGCATATGAAGATGTACATTTTATTTCTAATTTTAAAGAACATTTGTTGCCGGTGACTTATATCAATGAGTTTTTATTACTTTCCATATATTTTTTTAAGTTTATTAACATACAAATTTATTAGCATTGGTTTAAATTGCACTCTTGTGGGTGATGGTTGAGATAGTTCATTTTCCCACTAAATAGAAGCACAGGCCAAAATATTGTCTAGTGGTCTTATCCAAGGTACTAAAATCTCCCCTTTCTAATAAGTTTTAAATTAGAGTAAAATCTCTACATTAGAGATAAGTTTAATAGTTTAGTTGTTTTTATAAGATTTTAACTAAAAGCTTTGAATATCTCTAAACCAAGTTAATTATTAACTCACCAATTCAGACATCACCATTAATCAATCTATGAGTAGTCAACTTATTACTAAATCACTAGAATGATTTAGTTATTGTTATGTTATAAATTTAGTTAGCGGTCACCTAAAAGATAAATCCTTAATTTTTTTGGTCTAATTGTAAGTATATATGTTAGATACTAGATATTTCTAAATGTCTATTTACATTTCTTTGGAATAGTGATATATCAATTGATGTGCTGATTCTGAATAGCAACCTTTCTTCATTTTCATTTTCTAATCTAAGTATCATTTTATTACCTTAATTAATTTGCTTTTCAACCTATTATTGAGAATGTTTTTAAAAAAATTGTTTTCAGAGAAAACCAAGTTCTTGGGAAGAAAGTGTTTCTGCTGAGAGACGTAGGTCTGCTGCTGGTCCCTTAACTTCTTTGCATGTTGATACTAAGGATCTTCGTTACCTTTTTCAACATCCATACCTTAGACAATTTACAACCCTTCTTGTAATTTTTTGTAATTTTCTTCTTTTCGCTGAAGATCCGATTTCTCATAGTCACACTGGTAAAATAATTTACTTTTCTATTTTTGAAACTAATTTTAAGATGCCAAGATATTTAAAGGAAATAGCCATTATCAGGAATAGTTGATAAAAGTTTGAAGTTATTTTAGGTATTCAATTTCTATGATAATAGGTTTAATAATGGAGAAAGTTTCAATTCCTCCAGACTATAGGATATTTTTGTCTTCTTTAATGAAGTCAAGAAATCCAAAATTAAGGATTATTGACATGTATTTGGAAGGATTCAACTTATAAATACAAGAAATGTGCTAATTATATTTACTCATTACATTCTTTACTTTTTTATTCACTCCAACATTTCAGCTAATACGATGTAGGTCAGCCTGAGTGTAGATATCTGTTATCTGCCCTTAATGATGGCCTACATTGTCTTGTCTAAAATGGGGTAAATAAAAAAGTTAGTAATTGATGAATTATTTTCCTATTCTATTAATATTTTTTATTCTAAGGTTAGTTTCTAATGTTAAACATTTATCATGAGCAATTTGATTTATAGATTAAATATGAAGAATAGAGGGAAAAAGCTGGCCAACTTGTTTTTGTGTCTTGTGAATTGAGTTTATGATGTCTATAATTTTTAAATATTTTGTAATTTGTTTTTATAAAAAAAAAAAAAAAAAAAAAAAAATAGAAAAATTTATGATAGTTGTATGGTTTTTTTGCATGAAAAACTTGCTCTGTTGGAAAATCCAAAAAATATAATTTGCCAGTTCTTCCCTTGTACTCTTCATATATTAATTTTAAAAATGTATGACAAGAAATCTGACGTATTAATTCTCATCTAAGGAAGCAAAATTGAAGGGCTTCTATTTTATTCTGTTCTATTCTATTCTATTTCAGTCTTCTGGGTGTAGACTGAGTGTAATAGGACAAAGGGGGGGGGGGGGGGTGGGTTTGAGTAGTCAGGTAAATGGGCTATCTATTAAATTTTTCCTGTGATCAGTTGGTTTTTCTGTTCTTACTGGAAACAAATTTAAAATGGGACTGATGGAAATATTTATTTTAAACAATTATTTCTTGTGATTCATAAAATTTTAATTTATGAAAGACGATTATATGATTTATTAATTTTACTCACTTTTCTGAATTTCTGGTTATTTTGATTTAAAGTATAGTAAAGTTGGAATTTGGCATCTTATTGTTGTATGGCCTTTTAGGCTCCTTTAATCTTTGATTTAGTGATTGCCCAATTTTCCCTTTGTATTTAGCTGCACAGTCATTGTAGTTTAGTTTGTAAACTCTGCTTTTTTGGAGAGAGTCTATTTTATTATTTTTTTTTTTTATCAGGGAAATGAGGTGATAATGGTTTTTCAATTTTAAATGGGGGATTTAATCCTAATTCTCTTAATTATCTTCCAACTTAAGTGAATATCAGGCCATTAGAGGTGGGCTAAACAGTTATTTTTTGGTATTAGGTTACTACGTTATGGCTCTATCCCAGTAATAGGTTCTAATAACAGGTTATTCCAGTAATAGGTGATTCAAGTAAACCCCTACCCTACCACTAGAATGCGCGCCAGTCAATCATTGCTGTTGCCAATAACTCTTCGGGATCCAATAATGCTTAGAATCACTGCAGTTCTTACAATAACGCCAGTTGTTAGAATCACTGCAGTTATTACAATCACTCCAGTTCTTGCAACAGTTCTCAACAGTTATTAAAATAACTCCTGCTGCTAGTTCTGTTATCGATCACCGACCTGGCGCTGGTGGTTCTAACCTATTACAAACTTACTTTTAGACATTTTTACTGGTAATTCATTAATTTATCCTCCTCGCCATTGTTAATAATGTTAATAATTTGTATATTAGTAATCCTACAAATGATAAATAACACAAAATCAACCAAAATTATTGTGTTTAATATTTTTTTTTTTTAACGAAAAATTTTAGAAGCCAATTAAAAGTTGTCAAAATATATACAAATTAAAAATAAATAGGCCAACTATGATACAAACGAATTCAACTAAATAAATCTTTAAAAAACTTTGTCCATATTTAATTGTACTGCCAAGATTTTATTTTAAAAAAAAATATATAGGTGTTAGTAAAACATATTTGAACAATTATGAAGACTCAAAAATTACAAGTAGCCTGTATCAATCTGTTACCTAAGCATCTATTGTGTCTTAAAATATAGGCTGTAATATAAAATAAAGAAGAAAATAACAGAGGTAGAAGCAGGATTCATGCTGGGCCATCTTAGGTCAAGTTTTTACTATATCCCAATTTTTTTTTAAAGCATTTGATGGACTTCCAAGACTTCTGGTCCAGGAGGTACATTTAGCTTTATCCACCTTTAGAAAGCTTTGACTTAGGTCCTTTAAATAAGCTCTGGAAAGCACTCAGTTTGTCAGAAATTAGTGATAGTCTGAGATAAGGCATACTAGTCCTTTATAAAGGTGCAGAATGAGATAATGTATGGACTAAAACTATATAAAAAAACAAAACAAATTACAATAAAGGTTATACAAATTTATCAACACCCCACATTATCATTGTACAATCACAATGAGTTTTTATTTAAAAGAACTGTTCTCATAAATACTTCACCAAAATATTGGACAATTCTAATAACCATGCAGATACAATCAATTTACATCAGAGTTTTTAAAGGAAAAAAACAAAAACAAAATGAATTAAAAATATTCAGTTTATTTATTAACAAATCTATTTACAAATATTCCAATGGATATAACTATAAACATTATAACTAGAGACCGGATTTCTGTGTTATTGCACATTTAGTTCGCTTTAATTTAGCGCTCTCTAACCCAAGCAGTTATCTCATTTATATAATAAGGATTCTTATTCTTAAATTTTATTTTGCACGAAATTACACAAATTTGACTTCTTATGCTTAGTTGCACGAATTCAGGTTTTACTGCACGAAATTGCACAATCGAACCAAATTCATCAAATTTTATTCACTTAACCATTTATTTTTTGAAAATTTATATTAAATAGGTTAATTAGTTTTAAATTGAAAGTAAAAAGTCGCTTAAATCAAATGTATTTGTGACCTACTACTTTTAAATGATCCTATTAAATTAGGAGCTTTGAGGATTTAGGCTAACATTGAAGATCGACGTATTTCCTAGAACTAAGACGTTTCCTCAAAAAATTTTACTCCCCGCTTCCCATTTCATTCCCCACTTCTGATTTAGCACAAAGGGCTAGTTGTTGACAAGATTTTTAACTCTCAACTTTGAAAATGCCAAAAACGTCCGCGAGTGTTTCTAAAAAATTGAAACAATGGACAAATGAATATCCAGAGCTGATATTTGTTTGAAACTCTCGAAGAAAGCTTAAAACGAATTGAAAATGAAAAGGGAAGATGTTTGTTTTCAAAATTCGAGTAAATCCTTGAGAAAAACTACGGCTACATTCGTTAAAAAAAAATTAAATTATTGTATCAACGGAAAGGAAATAGAAGCTGATCTGGATCCATCCACAATCGCATGCTACAAAAATTTTCTTGTTACGTCCATAGATGTAGAACGTTCCATTTCTTTGCTAAAGAACATTTTATTAAGTGACAGGCGGCATAATTTTCCTGAGAAATATTTTGAAATTTATAATATCGTACATTTTCACGAAACTTTTAAAAACTAATTTATTTTTCAAAAACATTTAATTATATTTTGATTCCACGTAAAAGGAAATTTTAATAAAGATATTTTATATTTCTTTTAATTAACAATTTTTTTCATCTCCTTTTTTTCCCCCAAATTTCAAAGTATTTTAGATTGAATCAACTCTAAAACGAAACGTTTGTCGAAATGTCCTTAAGTTTATTCAAGGCTGGTTAAGTTTTGCATATTTGTGTAAATAAATGGATTGCTGCATGTATTAAGTTTTTAAATTCACGTTTTGAGTTTTTTACTGCACGATTTTGCATGTTTTGAGCTTTTTACTGCACATTTTTTGATTTTTTACTGCACAAAAATCCGGTCTCTAATTATAACTAAAAAGTGGTATGAAAGAAACCATTCACAAAAATAAAAAAGCTATATATCAAAGGACTAAATACTTACTTCAAAAAGCAGTATTGTATTTTACAAACAGGTAAAAAGGTAGTGTCTCGATGGAATCTAATATAAGTGTAAATATCCTTGGAATAACTATAAATTACAAAAGTCTAAATAGGTTTTACAACAAGCTAATATATTTATGATTTAATAAACATTGCAAGATTTTAACTATTCATTATAATCATAAGATTTTAATGACATTCATTTGTCATTACATTATTATTTGTAATATAACATAAGAAAAAGCATTTGATATTAACCTTCTAGTGGGAGCATCGGTCTGAGAGACCGCTGTAATTCACGTAATCCCTCAAGGGGACGCTGTTGACAGGGGGACGGACGCGACCCTCTTTCCTACTTTCAGTCGACTCCTGACCTTGAAGGAGGTAACATCGAAAACTGACTGCTCGACTGTAATTTCATGTAAGTAATTTTTATTTCAAAAGTACCTGGTCTGACAGACCTCTGTTCCTGGGAATGTTGTTTCTTTATCGGTCTGTGAGACCGCTGTTCCCTCAAATGACATAATTCGATGCCGGTCTCTGAGACCGATGTTCCCCAGAGTGTTAAAATCACATTTATTAACCCTTCGGGAATATCGGTCTGTCAGACCTGGTTGTTATACATTTCTTCTAACTTTTATATTTCTATTTATTTAATAAACCCCCCCCCACCTGTTTCAGCTCACAATGAGTGGATCAGCATCAAGCCGAACGAAAAGACTTTTTCAAATGGCGATAAAAATGTACGATGAAGCTGAGTCAGATTCGGATATCGATTCTCAAGATTCGTACGTACCAAATGATAACGAAGCAACACTATATGACAGTGATTTTTCTTCGGAAAGCGACAATGAAGCTGAGGATATGAATCAAGCGAGTAGCCTACCTGACGACAATGACGATATTAGTTACCATCTTATCCAACCTGATGACGATTCTAATGATAATACGCAGAATGATCCGACAAGTTCCAACATAGATTCAAGTTCTAACGTTGAGAGTCAGCCGTCAAGTGCTAATATTGACCCACCACAAAAGAAATTTTATTTGAGTAAAAATAAAATTATAAAATGGTCTGCAGATCCAGTTATTGACCAAAGCAGGACACCATCCATAAACGTAATAAAAGTTCCCCTCTCTGTTCTTCAAGGCCTTCCAGCTCAGCAGCGCGTAAACCCATCACCAGGGAGAGTATTTGAATGGCTTATCACTGAAGACATTCTATGTAATATTGTTATGCATACAAACAATAAACTTACAATGATGAGGGGAAAAAATTGTTAATGGCCAAGATATTATGTATAAAAACACAGACCTCATAGAAATAAAAGCCCTAATAGGTGTCTTAGTACTATGCAGTGTTTTCAAATCATCCAAGGAAGATATGAATACCTTATTTTCAACCTCATTAATGGGAAGACCTATTTTTAGGTCAATCATGCCTCTTAAAAGGTTTCGGATATTAATTCGTGCACTGAGATTCGACGACTCCTCAACTAGGAAGGAAAGAGAAAAGAACGATCCAGCGGCGGCTATTGCGGAGGTCTTTAATGGATTTATTAAAAATAAATAGCCAGAAGGTGTATTCACCGAGTGCACATTTGACAGTAGACGAATCCCTGGTTCCCTTCAGAGGAAGGGCCAAATTCCGAGTCTACATGCCAAAAAAGCCCGCTAAGTACGGCATAAAAATCATGGGCTTGGCTGATGCACATAATGCGTATCTTTATAACGCTTATATATATATATATATATATATATATATATATATATATATATATACTGGCAAAGGTAGTGATGGTGCTACCCTTTCACCGTCCCAAAAAACGACTATCTATACCAACTCAATCAGTTATCAGGCTCTCTCGTGAAGTATTTGGCTCAAAGCGTAACATTACATGTGACAACTGGTTTAGTTCCTTCGAGCTTGCTGAAGAGCTCCTAAGGAATAAATTAACAATGGTTGGAACTTTAAAAAGGAACAAACCCCAAATTCCTTTGGACTTTCAACCAAATAAGAACCGTGCTCCTCTTTCTTCTCTTTATGGCTATGTAGACAAGATGACATTACTGTCATATGTTCCTAAGAAAAATAAGTCAGTCATAATGCTGTCTACAATGCATCACACTCCCTATACAGATGCATCTAACATAAAACCGGAGATAGTGTCATTTTACAATTCAACAAAAGGTGGAATAGATACCATCGATAAGCGATGCAGCATTTATTCAATAAATCGAAAGACAAAACGATGGCCATTAGCCATTTTTTACTACGTAATAGCTATGGCTGGCTCTAATGCTCATATTTTATATGGGCTTTGTGGAAAGGTTGAGAGACAACCAAGAAGTGAATTTCTTCAAAAAGTGGCACTATTTTTAGTACATGATTTCGTTAAAAGACGATTAGAAATAAAAAATTTACCACAAGAGCTGCGATTACTTATTGAAGAAGTGGAGAAAATGGCAGCCAAGGATAAAGCAGTTGAATGTCGTCGTCTTGAAAGCTTAGCACAAGCGACGGCTAGCCTACCAGATAATAAACTTTAAAAAAAAAAAAAAAAACGTGCAGATTTTGCCCCTACCAAAGACAGAGGAAAACAGCTTATAAATGCATCAAATGCCAGCAAGCAACTTGCCTGGAATGTTCAAAAACCGTCTGCAATGAGTGTACTCGAACTTCGACCGAGTAGATAGCCGGAAAGAAATGTTCTAATTTCTTTCTGTTAGGCATTGATTTTTTTTTTTTTATAATATATTTAGAGTTTTTATTTATTACAAAAATGTTCTAGTGGTTTAATAAGTTTTTTGTCATTTGTAGTTTTATAAGTAACATCTAGCCATCTTATAGGACTAGCATATTTTGTTTGAATATTAAAATATTTACTATGTATAATAGTTACTATGTAACCAAAAAAAGAATGTAATTAGCACGTTCCTATGTAACTTTACCTATTTTTTATAAAAATATTTATACTTTTAATGTGATAAAGAAGGCTGTTCAACCTTGTTGATTATAAAGACTGGTTATAAAAAAATTTTATTGTTCTTTTCTTCTATATATTCTTATTCTCCTTTTTCTTTGTCTTTATTACTTAATTTATTAAACTGTACCATAATTGATGACAACAAACCTCACTGAAATTAGAAAACTCAAATAATTTATATTAGCGGTCTGAGAGACCAGTGTTCCTGAAACGCATATCAAACTTATGTTCCCAGCAGAAGGTTAACTAGCCATTTCAACTTTTTAAAATTTCAATTAGAAAACACTAAGACCCTGAATATTGGGAAACTATTTCAGTCCAAGCAAAATTTAAATAAAATCTGGTGTTACAAAGCTCATCTAAAAGTTTCAGCACTTAGTATTAAAGTAGAAACTCTCTTAACCAAGAGATTTTGGTATTCCTAGCAAACTTAGTACTGGCCCCTGCTCCCGCGCAGAATACACTTGTCACCTAATTCTAACCTTGCTCGCGCATTCTAGCGGTAGGGCAGGGGTTTACTTGAATCACCTATTACTGGAATAACCTGTTATTAGAACCTATTACTGGGATAGAGCCATAACGTAGTAACCTAATATCAAAAAATAACGGTTTAGCCCACCTCTATTATTGGATCCCGAACCGTTATTGGCAATAGGAGTTATTCTAATAACTGTTGAGAATGTAAGAACTGGAGTGATTGTAATAACTGCAGTGATTCTAAACAGTGAAGTGATTTAAAGCGTTAGTGGATAGAGGTGGGACAAAAATAAAGTAATCTTTAAAATAATCTATTATTGACTCGGAACTGTTATCACCAATCACCTATTACCGAAAAAACCCTATTACCAGTGATCATATTTTAAAATATCTATAAATAAACCTAAATTTGTATTTTAGAATAACTATATTTTACAATATTAGTCAAATTTATTAAATCTTCCATCGAAAACGATGGAGAAATAACAATAAATTGGGGTTGTTGGTGTACGAAATCAATATCAAAAAGTATAAACGAATTCAACTAAATAAATCTTTAAAAAACATTGCCCATATTTAATTGTCCTGCCAAGATTTTATTTTAAAAAATATATATATATATAGGTGTAAGTAAAACATATTTGAACAATTATGAAGACTCAACAATTACAAGTAGCCTGTATCAATCTGTTACCTAAGTATGTATTGTGTCTTAAAATATAGGCTGTAAGATAAAATAAAGAAGAATATAACAGAGGTAGAAGCAGGATTCATGCTGGACCATCTTAGGTCAAGTTTTTACTATATCCCAATTTTTTTTAAAAGCATTTGGTGGACTTCCAAGACTTCTGGTCCAGGAGGTACATTTAGCCTTTATCAACCTTTAGAAAGCTTTGACTTAGATCCTTTAAATAAGCTCTGGAAAGCACTCAGTTTGACAGAAATTAGTGATAGTCTGAGATAAGGCATACAAGGCCTTTATAAAGGTGTGGAATTGGGAATTAAAGTTTGAAATAGCAGCGTTACTAATTGTATACGAAAGTATTTAAAAAATAAAAGTTTTGATATCATGTCCCCTGAGCATTACACATCACCAAAGGATTAAATCAAAGTTGCTGCTAATCACCTACTCTCTTTAACATGGTTATTAAACAACCTTTCTAGAAATGGGAGAGAGATATTAACACATGGGTTTGGAGATTTTGAAAGATATCTAATTCATAATACAAATTGCAGGAGTTTATCAACTCATTGCCACTGAAGAATGTGATTTAGAATACATGCTGAGGAAACTCTAAGCAGTATTCTGAAAAGGGCATGGAAATAAATTTAAAGAAGAAAGAGTTTGTGTCCCTCAACTCTTCGAGCACATTTTTTAGCATTGAAGATTTGAGATATGGAGGTCTACTAATCCTTCCTGGAAATGAATCCTCTATTAATTAAGATATTTCATTTAAAATATTAGGAGAAAGGAAGACTGTAGGAATCCTAAAATCGTTCCTGCGGAATAAAAATGTTTCCTTTAAAAAAAAAAGAAAAAAAAAAGATGATTATATCTTTCCTTATCACTATAAATTGTCTTTAAATTTGCTGAAATCTGTAGTGTGTGGAATAGAAAAAGCTCAAACGCTACTATCTTTAGAGATGGGTACTCACAGTGGAAGTTATTTCATAATAAGAGTCCATTATGTTTCTAATAATATCATAAGACAATATATGAGAGAGGAAAAAAATCACTTGAGGTACGCATGATGGTACAGAAGTATCAATACAATTAGGGTTTCATGAATTAATTACCACTTTTATTGGAATTAATTCATAAATCCTAATGGAGGAAAAAAATATTTTAAAGAGTATTTAAACCAGGAGCTCATTCAAAAAGGATGTATCAAAACAGAGGCCAAAGTAAATTTTCCTGAACAGATTAGAGAGTAGGTTGAAGGATGTCTGAGGAAATTGTGGATAGGGGATATAAAGAAATGTATGGCAGCAAAAGGATAACAAGAGAAAGATTAGTTGATCAAAAGATGGTTTGAACAAATAACTGATAAAGATTAGGATACAATAACTGAACAAACCTGAAGATATTTTTCATTTTATAAGTTTCCAGAACAGAAAGGGTAATTATAAAAATCACAAAATGAGATAATGTATGGACTAAAACTATATAAAAAAACAAAACAAATTACAATTAATGTTGTACAAATTTATCAACACCCCGCATTATCATTGTACAATCACAATGAGTTTTTATTTAAAAGAACTGTTCTCATAAATACTTCACCAAAATATTGGACAATACTAATAACCATACAGATTCAATCGATTTACATCAGAGTTTTTAAAGGAAAAAAACAAAAACAAAATGAATTAAAAATATTCAGTTTATTTGTTAACTAATCTATTTACAAATATTCTAATGAATTTAACCTTAAAATCTATAACTAAAAAGTGGTATGAAAGAAACCAGTCACAAAAATAAAAAAACTATATATCAAAGGACTAAATACTTACTTCAAAAAGCAGTATTATATTTTACAAACAGGTAAAATGGTACTGTCTAGATGGAATCTAAGTGTAAATATCCATGGAATAACTATAAATTACACAAAAGTCTAAATAGATTTTACATCAAGCTAATACATTTATGATTTAATAATCATTGCAAGATTTTAACTATTCATTATAATTATAAAATTTTAATGACATTCATTTGTCATTACATTATTATTTGTAATACAACATAAGAAAAAGCATTTGATATTAACTAAACATTTCAACTTTTTAAAATTTTGATTACAAAACTTAAATTTATAAATTTATAAATTTTGATTAAAAATATAGATATTTTAAAATATTTAACACATTCTCTGAATTGTAGTTGAAGACGGGTGAATTTATCAATAAATAATACTGTAAAATATAGTTATTTTAAAATACAAATTTAGGTTTATTTATAGATATAGATGTTCGCTGGTAATAGGGTTTTTTCGGTAATAGGTGATTGGTGATAACAGTTCCGAGTCAATAATAGGTTAGTTTAAAGATAACGTTATTTTTGTCCCACCTCTACAGGCCATAATATGGAATAAAAATGTTTTTTTTGGAGTGGGTTTTTACTATACGAAATCTAATTGCCTCTATTCGTTTGAATTCTCCTCACCAGTCCCTCCCAGGTTCAAAAATTCTTCATTTTCTTTTGAAAACAAGCGAGTCATTTTTGTCACTTTTTGTTAATGCTCTAGTTTTATTAGATTTGCTTTTTTAAAATGTTGTCAATCATGATTTGATTGTACCTGTTATTGTTGGCTAAAGTGATTTTAATTTATTTATTATAATTTTATTTAGTTAGTTAAGGCTGTGAATTTATTTGTTGGTCGTCTCTGGTTGTTATTGTGTGTAACTACATCTATATGTGTGCGTTTTCTATTTATACCAGATGCTATGTTATTTTATTGATTTTTTTTTTTTAAATTTAATGTAATTTTTTTTTTTTTTTTTTTTTTTTTGGTGGGAAGTGCTAAATTTAAATTTGAAGTTAGCTACCTAAAAAAAAATGAAGTATTAATTTTTCAATTTTTTACTTCCAATTACAAAAAAGGCCACATCTTTATTTTTAAAAGCTGGACAAAAATAAGCTGTATAAATATCCTACATTTTTTTTTTTTTTTTAAAAGATACCTTGACTTGCTTACTTGTTTGTTACTTATGAAATCTGGTGCTTACAGAATGGAATAGAAATAAACTTTATTTCTTTGTATTTTACTTTTATAAATCCCTTAGGAATAACATTACATAACAGAAAGTAAAATCATAACAAATAAGCGATTTCATCATTTTTTATTCCTATAGAATCAGTTGTTCCAATGGTAGGCAATGTCTTCAGTTTTGTATGCACTAAATATCCCCCAGATTGGAGATGGTCACTTGTTAAAGTAAGTTTATCTTTAAAATTAAGTACAAAAGATTTTTAATTTGTTTAACTGCACTGTCAGTTTGTTTTGCTTTTTTCTTATAGGTTCTAATGTGGATACTCGCAATATTAAGTGGTCTTGTCATTGGAAAGTTAGTCCTCCATAGCATTATTTTTGGAAAGTACCTTAGGCTGAAAATGTTTCGAGATGAACAAGTAAAACATTTTTAAATAGATAGTAATTAGTTACTATAACCTATTGCAAAATTAAAAATATTATATTATTTCTAGGGCTCTTGGATTGCTATGTTTCTGACTGTGATTCTCTCATTATATATATTTTCTCACATTTATAATCTTGTATTGCATATTTTCTACAATAAACCTCGCTACCATATTGATAGTAGAATGGGCCTTTCTAACTCAGCGTAAGTACTTGTATATATTTAATTAAGCTGTGTAAATTTTTTTTTAACTTCATTTGTATTTCTGGAATGGAACCCTATCTGATTCGCCCTGTTGCAATGTTCTTATTGTGAATTAGAGGCATATATAGTTTTGTATAAGTAAATAACGAGATTAGAAATGAATTTTTATATTATATACACTGAATGCCTTAGAATAACAAGAAGCAATATTTATAAAAAAAAAAGTTACATAACTTAATTAATGTAAATTCATTATTGTTTTTTAATTTGCCTTGCAATTTATAAAATTATTTTTCATAATACTAATTTTAATTTTTTTCTTTTCTAACCATTTTTTTTTCTTATCTAATTAACCATTCTAAAATCATCCATGATTTCAACAAAATATTGAGTGTTGGCAAGCTAGTATAAAAATAAATAAATAATCCTCAGAAAATACTGAAACATGCAATCTCATAGAATAGATAAATTATAAAAAAGTGTTATAGTTAAACTATAAAAAATATTTTAGTGTTATGAAAGGTGCAGCTTGTGGAACATGGATTGGAGATCTAGTAACTTGGTTATGTGTTACTGATGTGATGCTTCAAGATTCTCTCTACCCTAACTGGGCTCCAAAACTAAGAGCTGCTTGGGTTTCAACAAACCTTCCAAGAGTTCTTTTGTTTTGGATAATTTCAGCATTTGCAACTGGCTTGGTTGTCACTTTAATCGTTTCTGATCTCATTTCTTGGGATACCCTCAACAGAGATTTTGTTGCGAGTACAGGTAAGATTGATTGCTTTTGTTACAAAATCATAAATTTGATTATGATCTTTTATTTGTATGTTGTATGATCTATTTTTTAGTTGTATCATATCACCTACTTTTCAATTCATTCAATGACTTTCATCATGCATAAAATGAAAGCATCTAATAAGATTTTTAGTTTATTTAATATTTTTTAAATTTAGTACAAAAAACTGGTTTGTGTTCTTTGTTTTTCTCTAAAATTACCTCTATAAAAAGGTTTACTTGCTTGTTTTTAAATATTAATTTGTATTATGATAATCAGAAAATATTGAGATAGTGGTTAGTTATAAAATTTATGTTGGTCACTGTTTCTGAAATAATTTTAATAAAATTCCAAGTAAAAACATTTTTATTTTAAGTAACATTTTAGCCTTTTATCAATTAGATTAATACAAATGTAAATAGTTGTTTATTAAAATTTTCAAATCTGTGATAGTTCACACCTATTATAGGGATCTTACATTTGTAACTCTTAAAATCATGCTTTTTCTACCTATCATAGATGGAACAGTCTCTTTTCCTATCCTAATATAACATTAAGAAGTGCAATAACTTTGTAACTTCTCTATAAGTTTCTTGGCAGTATATGCAAAACAGAAAAGTAATATGTTTTTTATTTATTTCAGAAATAAGAAATCTTAAATTGTTACAGCTACAGCCTTGGCCAAAAGTATTAGGCACCATGCAAAATTGTCTATTTAATTTTAATTAATAATTGTGTAATCATTGGTGTTTCCAAAACTTTTTTCGTTGACAAAAATATATCCTTTAAATGGAATATTTTCAACCATTGCCTCCTTCTTAATACTCCGTGAAAACAAATGTAATGTGAACAAAAGGACTTAGTACAGTATCCGTTCTCATGATGATAACTTATTAAAGTTTTTGTTATATTTTAATTTTGAGTATTATAAAAAAAATTATATTTTGTGCTTTTTTAAACTCAAAATAGTAAGGTAAATAAGTGCAAAGATTGTTTTTTTTTATTATCAGAAGGGTATAAACAATCTGAGATTGCTAAAGCTCTGAAGTGCTCTTATTGTGCTGTTAAATATACACTTGTAAAACTGTATATTTGACACATTTTCCTCACTACCAAGAGCAGGAAGAAAGAAAATAACAGGTGCACATGAGGAGAATTTTTGGTGGGAACATCTCTTCAAAATCGCTAGTAAACATCAAAACAGTTGGCTAAAGAGATAAAAACCTCATGTTCTGTCGATATTTCTGTTTGGAAAGTAAGAAGAGGAATGGGAAAGAAAGCTTTAAAAGGATATAAAACCAGGAAGAAACCATGGCTTAGAGAAACCAATTGCAAGAAGAGGCTTTCCTGGGCAAGATTTCACCAAAACTGGACTGCTGAAAATTGGACAAAGGTAGTTTGGTCTGACGAAAGCTACTTTGAGATAATTAAAATATTGTGAATTGAAATTAAAAATCACAAAACTCCCTAAAAGAAATTAAAAATACAAGAACATTATTTTATGAATTTATTAAAATATCTCATTTACAAAGCATAACTTTTGTTATGTTCTATTATTATGCTTTTATGATAGCCATTTGGTATTTTGGATATGGATGGAAACTCTCCTCTTGGCTTAGACTCAGTTCCCCTCAAAAACTCTGATATTTTTTTAATTCATCATCTTATATTATCTTTTCATAATTGTAGATTGATATAATTGAATAGTTTATAGATATTTATCAAATATTTGTAGCATGTTTTGTTTAACTTAATGTTGTAAAAATCAGCAGTCTTGAAGAGTTAGGGGTGTTGTTTGAGTTCTTTAATCAATGCAATTTACTAATGTTATTAAGTTTATCGTGTAAACTAGTTTTGGGTGCATTTAATACTATCAGTCCACCTTATATATTTATATTTTAGAAAGATAAAAAACATAGAATATACTTTATTTCAAACATTAAAAATTTACATTAGTGGCTTTCTGTTTTCATTAGAGCTTAGAATGATTCATTTTTAACTACTACACGTGGTTGCTAGTCATTCAGAAAGATAATATTTAAATCTTTTGGAATTTTATTTTGATAATCTTTATTCAATAAAAATAGTTATACATATTCTATTCTAAAAGAATAAATGAAAAAAATTGTTTGTAGTTATTCTTCAAACTCTTTGCATTCATAAACAGTATGTTTAGAATATTCCAATCAGACTTACTTTATATTAAAATACTTATTATAGGTCATTTGTTATGGTATTACAACTGTTATTAATGGTTAGTGATCCAAGAGATCTATACAATTTATTTAAAGGGTATGTTAACAGATTCATGACTTTGTATTTCAAAGTTTAAGGCTATAGTATTTTATATATGTTTATATAATTATTCATTTTAACAATATAGATACAATATTTCTACAAGGGTAGACTACTTAATTGTGTATGAGAATGTATGAACAATTTGAAATTCAACAATTAATTAATTAGCAAATTTAAATATATAAACATTATAGAACTACAAGAAGAAATTCAAAGTTCAAAATATTTTTCTTATTAAATATATATATATATATATATATATATATATATATATATATATATATATATATATATATATATATATATATATAAAATGAAATTATTTCAAAATTTCCACTTTTTATCATTTTTAATTTTTTTAGTTAGCGTCCTTAACAAGGTGGTAAATCGTCCACCCTTCAAAGTTTGAACCCATGATGACTTTTAAACACACATACACTCAACCCAAACTTTGAAGGGTGGATGATTTACCACCTTATTGAGGACACTAACTAAAAAAATTAAAAATGATAAAAAGTGGATTTACCCCCTTTTGCATCTCCACGCCTCATATATCCTATTATGAATGATACAATATATTACATTGAGGATTATAATCTATGCATTCTGGGTTTTTAAAAGATCTTGATGCTTCATTGTTTAAATAGGTCATAGTACTGTTATCAATGATCCCAGTATTAGAATTTCTACAACACTCTGGCAGAATATTATAGTCTTGATGAAGCATAGATTTAGTTATGCCGTATGAGATCAATTTTTCTAGTTGTTTAATGTGAGAAGAATAGGATAAGCAGAAGAAAGCAATTTTTATTACTGAACGGCTGTACCTGTGATTATACTCTGCAGAACATTTCCAACCATAGCCTTCAAAAATATAACCATCTCCACTTATATAAAAATTATGTTTCAAAGCGTATTTATTTTCATATGCTATTAGATAACTTTTACTGTCTTCACAGTTATATGAACTGATCATTTCCAAAGAAATAGTGTAACCATGAGTATTTGTAATACAGTTCATTTTCTTGTTAATACTCCATTCGTCATATGGTATAATTTCAAAGTCTGGAGGCAGTGTTGAAGTTGGTTCATCTGTAGGTGCCGAAGAAGTTGAAGTAGAAGTTGTAGGTTCTACATACGGACATGGTGTTGTTTGATCAGAGAAAGGTTTCTTCCCTGAATTATCTATGCTAGACTTATTTTTAACTATAATTACTATTAGTATTGCCATTAGCAGTGTAGCCACAACTATAATCATTATATTATTACTCAATGATTTTCTTTCATTTTTACTATTGTGGTCTTCATTTACATATGTTACAGTCTCAGCTACAATTTTTGTGCCAATATGACATCCTTCTGAGTGAGATACCGTTAATGATCCGATTGGTGTTTCGTAATAGGAAGATGGTATTATAAAGCCATTAGTTTTATCTAAGCCAACAGTATCTGAAACATATGAACATTCATAATAATACTCAATCATCACATTTTACATATGTTCCTCTTAGCTTCCTAAAGAAAAATATGTATATCACATCTTTTCCTTATAGAAATATAAATTTTGTGATACCTTAAGGCATAATGTCAATTAAAATAGTCTATATTTTCAAATTTTTAATTTTTTAGTTGAATAATTTATTACACTGGTCAAAAAAAAAAAAAAATTGTTTGTTTCCTGTGACTATTTTGTTGTTTCTAACTCAATTTGATACATATTTTTTAAATATGACAACAATGTTTCTCTAACAGCTTTTGTTTTTGTGTTATAGCTTACCAACCTTATTTAGTATTTTTACTCTGATTTTAAATTTTGTTCGACAGTAAAATATATTCTGTTGTTGTTTTCGATGTGCATTCGTCCAGGCGGTGTTGTGTGCTTAATCCAGATTGTATTTGCTATACTTGTGGCGAATATATATTTTAAAAATATCGAAAACCTATATCAGACTTTGTAAAAACTGCATATAATCAATACTTCAAAATAGATTTGCACAATCAGGACAAGCCATGGGTTCCTCATATTGTTTGCCAAAAATGTGTTGTGTATCTACGGCTACGGTCCAGCTAGAAAAGAGATGCAGTGAAGTTCTTAACTCTCATGATTTTGCGAGAACCTTAAAACCATCATGACGACTGCTACTTCTGGGTTGTGAAAATAAACGGAATTAACCCTGGAAATCGAAGTTATTCGTCATATCCTAAATTATCTTCTGCTCAACGATCTCAATTAAAATCTCGAGAGGTACAACCCAGCACATCTAAATCGTCTGATGATCCAAATCTCTGTGAACGCAAACAAAATATATCAAGTGATGTATCTGATCCAGATTAGAGCCTTTCAGAATCTCAACCATTTAATCAGAAATAACTTAATGACTTAGTGAGGGACCTGAACTTACCAAAAGAATCTTCAGAATTTTTTGCATCTCTTTAAAAGAAAAATATTTGCTTAATCCTGAAACCAACATTCCTTTTTATCCTACCCGAGAAAAGAATCTGTTACGATATTTTTCTCAAGAGAAGGATTTAGTCTTTTGTAACAATGTTGGTGGTATTTTGCAACAGATGTGTTTAATAAACTACAAGCATAGGGATTGGTGTATTTTTATGGACAGCAGCAAAAGAAGTTTAAAGTGTGTTTTGCTCCATAGCAGTAACAAGTACGGATCCATACCTATTGCACATTCGACGACTTTAAAAGAAGAATACACAAATATTTTATGCAAAGAGATCTACCTAAAGTCGTTTATTCAAGGAAATCCTATAAAAGATCATTTGGTAATAATTTTCAATAAAATTTTGTCAACATTATGTATTAATTTCCTTACATTTTTTAATCAAAACAGTAAAACTTTATATTTCAAAAAATAAAGCTGTTAGCAACCCCAGTATTTTTTTTATAGTCAGGGCCTTTGAAATAACCAGTAACAATAAAAAAATGAAGGAAACAAAAATTGTGTTGACCAGTGTTATCTAATACTAAACAAATTTTTACTATTAAAAATGAGACACTAAGCCCGTGAGCTTTTGTACACTCAACATCAGTTGCACAATGATGCTGAAAATAAAAAATATATTCTTTAAATAACATAAGAAAAAAAAGTAAAAATAAAAAACCTTATAAAAAAGAGATAGGTTTTAGGAATCTTTTCCATTTCTTGTTTCATAATTCCTTAATCAACCGACATCAAAAAAGAGGAGGTTCTCAACTCGTCTGTATTTTTTTTTTTTTTTTGTGTGTATGTTACGCGATTACTTCGTCAATTCTGAATCAATTTTGATGATTCTTTTTTAGATCGGTAGGGCATACTTTAGAGGTGGTCCCATTAAAATCATTTTGAAATCAACACAGCACTTTTTAAGAAAAATCAAAAAAACAGTTTAAAAAATCACTTATTAACGGTTTTTTTGATTTTTCTTAAACAGTGCTGCATTGATTTCAAAATATTTTTTATGGGACCACCTCTAAAGTATGCCCTACCGATCTAAAAAAGAATCATCAAAATTGATTCAGAATTGAGAGAGTAATCGCGTAACATACAAAAAAACAAATACAGATGAGTTGAGAACCTCCGTCAATTCTTAATCAATGTTATATGATAAATTGGTACCAGGTATTTAATTTTCTTTATCAATGATTATATATGTATGTACAAACAACATACACGTGCCCATTAATGAAAAATATACGTAATGATTTCAACTCCCATTTTGTGTTCAATTTTCCCAATTACATGAAGGTAAGTGGAATGATAACCTCGATAATTCTTTGTTCAGTAACTCGAACCATTTTTCAAGGTAGCTTGAAGATCGAGAATTGACTGTATAAACAAAAATACACCACTAAAAAGTGAAAAATAAAAATAATTTTTAGAGAAAAAAACAAAACCGACTTCAAGATTAAACCTACATACACAAACTTAACTAAAAAATAATATTTTAATTGCTTCAAAACAAAAACCATTTAATGAAAATCAATGAAATTATCAATACTTATATTCCTATTCACAAGTTATGATCAGTTATTTTTGGAGTCGGTGCCAACCAGAACTAACAGAATTTGAAAAGAAATGGTAATTGTAAAGATCCTCCCACTGTTTCATCACCGCCACACCGCTGTCTCGGTCCATTCGAAAGTGTATTGTAGAGGCAGGATCAAACTGCCATTCTTGGCTGGCACCGACTCCAAAAATAACTGATCATAAATTGTGAATAGGTATATAAGTATTGATAATTTCATTGATTTTCATTTAACGGTTTTTGTTTAGAAGCAATTAAAATATTATTTTTTAGTTAAGTTTGTGTATGTAGGTTTAATCTTGAAGTCGGTTTTGTTTTTTTCTCTAAAAATTATTTTTATCCTGTAATAGGGTCATATCTTTAAATTTTATGAACATGTTCTCTGCTTATAGCATAATACATGTTAGATTTGTTGTTTTTCTTCAGTATTTTATAAAATTTTGAATAATTTTGGAATTTATTAAAACAATTAAATAAACTTAAAATAATGTTTAAACATAAATAAACTAATAAACAATGATGTTTTCCTAATATAACACCAAAAGGTAATCAACATCAAACTGTTGTTTGCCTCAACTTTAAATTTCTCATTGAATCTTAAAAAAGTTCAATATTTGCTTTAAGATAAAATTTTATCTCTCCATATATTTTTTTCCCCCCCAAAATACTCTTTTGAAGAAGTGACCCGTCTTCGCTTTGCAGAATTATGCACTGCTTTTGTATCTAATAATATAATAATGTTAGTTGTAAAGAATGAGATGATAAGCTTTTGTTGTTTATTTGTTACAGTGACCTTTATGATTATTCATCAGATGACGCTTCAAAAGGGATTTAGTTTGTCCATGTTCAGTTGAAAATTATGTCTGTTTGTAATATCCTCTTTTAATTTTGTCATAGTTAGTGTAATAATGAGAGAAACTAGTTCGCTCAGTGGGCTTGTCGGTCCTTGTCATTAACCAATGACTCCTACCAAAAGATTGCTTCCAAGTCTTAACCTGAATGAGAATGTCAAAAAATTTAAGCTTTATTAACAAAATGAAAACCATTTCAGTAATTCCCAAAAGTTAATAGAATGTAGAAAGGATGAGTATCATTTAAATTTCCATTAACTCTCAGAAATTTTAACTCATTGCTTTTAAATTTCAATTAAATCATTAACTGCCTCAAGTGAGGCTAATTCAATCATAATGAAATTGAAAAAAAATAAATTTCAATCCTACACTTGTGGTTATAAAAGATATAGATTTGCTTGTGGTTCTTTTAACTTTTGCCCCGCCTGATTAGAACGTTAATTATATGAGCAGAGGAAGAGTAGTGTCAAATGAAAAATATTTTCTTTCAAAAATATGCAACAGCTTTTATTTTCCCAAGTTATCCTTTCCCTCCATAATTGCATTGGGTGTTCCAGTATGCTCGCGATTCAAAAAAAAAAAGATAAAATGAGTTTTGTAAAAATTTTCCATAAATGGCCCAATGAAACTAAAGATATTGATGAAGTGCTTTGTGATCCCTTATTAATGCAACAAACTCAGAAACCAGTAAGAAGACATTTCTCTTAATTAACTCATCCAGTATCACTAAACATCATGTGAACTACCAATGCTATTTGGGATTAGAACAATCAAAGTGGCTGAAAACAAGTCATACCTATGAACATCAAGTTCTAAGGAGCAACAATCATTCAGAATGCTCTTTGAAGTACACAGTTTACCTATTTGCCATCAGAAATTAAGAAGTCAGTACTTGGAGAGGGAGGGCTTTCTCATTCTGATCAATGGTAGAAGAAACTAGGAATATGATCCTCAATTGCTTGTGGCATCTGTTTTTGTTGTTCTTGCAATGCTCCAAATATGCTGTATGATAAATTAAACATTGTTGCCAATGAGGAGCTATATGATAAAAACACATACATAGATAGCTTGTATCATATATAAGTTGTATATATGATGTATATACAGATTGAGTACCTCTTAGTTTAAAAAAAAAATTGGGTGAAACTAGATCAAAAATGTAGTAAACCTCACCTTTCTATTCCAATCTGTTGCAGATATACGAGAAATCAGCTTTCGAATGATATGTTAAAAGTAATGATTCTGTTTCGATTTCATGGAGAAATTTACTTTTGGAGAAAAAATATGGTGTTCTCATTTGGTATACAAATCAGTTACTTGTCTAAATAAAACATTATGATAATCCCTTAATGAAAATGTGCATTTTAAACATAATAAACTCTTCATTGGAATAAAAAGCAACGAAAAAATTATTGTTTAATAGAAAATAAAGGAAAATTGTCAATTAAATGACACCAGATCAGAGGATCTTATGTTATTACATTTATTTATTATTACTTAGTATTTATTTTATTAGATTTTTAATGTAAGGTTTAAAACCTAATGATAATAAATTTATACCTCAATTTTACCGTTAGCTTCTGAATGCTGATTGTGTTGAAGAATACCACTTTTTGAGGTGATTTTATGGGTAGATGAGTCGGTTTTTACAGGGGAAGGCAATTCTACCTATTGCATGTATATCGTTGGTATACATCACAGTGGGCTGAATAGCACTTCTAACTGGAAAAAAATGTTTTGTTCCCGATTTCTATTTTTTCTTAGTCGCAGTGTTTGAGAAAAATGTTTAAAATGTTTTAGGATAACGAATTTCCAATATTTTGGAAAAATAATGGTATTTTTGTAAAAAAAAAAAATTAATTTTTTAAAACAATCTCCTATGAACTTCTACTCATTAAAATAAAATAAAATAAGCCACAAATCAGTAATCCATACAAAGAATCTCGATTTATCGTTGTCAACAAATTATCAAATTTAAAATTTCATTATTTGCATAAATATTTGGATTAATCTGGGATGATACCTAGATACTTCTGTATGCATTTTTTTTCATTGGGATGTGTTCACAAAAATTTGCAGTTTTGTGGTAAAACGATTATTTTATATTTATTAAGAGAATCAGATTTAGAATGTTCTATTTATTAAGTTCTATTAACAATCTCTGAGCCATGGAATAGTAACTTATGTACTGTTAAAGGCATATAAAACGAAGGATAGAGGTTAAGGTACAAATCTATTGTCACTTCCAGATATGATTTGAATTTGTCAAAATCTAACTCAAATCCAGAATTAATCGCACTAAGAATATAATAAAACATCTGCAGAATTTCCTTGTTGGTAATTTAAAAAAAAATCTTGCCGTATTTCCGTCATTCGAGGTCCCAAAACCAGGTTTTGGCCTATGCACAACTAACCCAATTTATCTTTTAAAATATAATTGAATTTCTTCTTAACTTTTTTAATTGTATGGCGGTCTGGTCGGTAGTTAGTTTTTTTTTAAATACTTGCAGTGTCTCGCTTTCCACATGATCGCACGGCAACCTCAGCTGCAAATGTGATTTCTGAGTACCGGAAAAGGAAAATCCATCAAATTGTTAACATAGCAGACCATTGTGCTGGTAAAGTTAGTATACATTACTAGTGTTTGTTAACAAAAATTATGGTACCGGTGACATGCGATGTCATGTTAAAAATATTGTAATGAAATTAAAATTACATTTTAAATTGAGTGTTTAAAGTGTAATTTGTAATAAATCAATTTTATCGTTTATTTAAAACAATAAAATTGTTAAATAAAATCCAGTATTAACAAATAGTGACATCGTCCATAATTAATAAATAAAAAACTATTTCAGTCCCTATGGCTCAAACAAGACCAGCATTGACTATGAAAACAGTAACACAATTGTTAGTATATAGATGCATTTTCTTTTGAATAGAGCTTCTAAGGGATTAAGGCAATGATATTTATAAAATCCTCTGACTAGATATTGTTCTTTTCAACAGTGAACGGGATTCGGTGATATGTAATTTTTTGCTATGATTTATTTCCACTTAAAATTCATTTTTCGTTATACTGTAGAGGTTAACAATGTAGTTGAATCTGGAAGAAAAATCGATATAATTACTAAAATGGCAGTTATTAGCAGCTGATATTTGCTGTAAAAGTTAATATAGATACTAGTGTCTGTAATCAAAAAGGTTTGAAGACGGTGTCACACTGTGGCATTTCAAAAATATATTAATGAAGTTAAATTTAAGCATTAAATTTGCTTATTTAAAACAGTAATGTTTGTAAATATAGTTAACTATTACAAATTAAAACCACTACTTATGTGCAGTAATATCGTTCATCCATAATATTGGATTATATTGTTGGATTTCCAAAAAAAATTATTTCAGTCACATTGGATCTGGGCACTATTGGGTCTTCATTTATTTTTCTCTGGAGCTGCAGAGCGATTAAGCTAATAATATTAATGGAATCCTTTAATTGAGCATCGTTCTTATTAGCAGTGAATCGAAATTGATGATTCGTTAATATGACTTTTTTCCACTTACAAGCGTTATTCCTTCCACTGTGCATATAAAGAAACTTTTTTGTCTTTGGATTCACTTTGTCTGACAGAAGAGCAAATGAAATTTTATTCGACAGTGTGGGTAGCGTGTATTTCTGGTTTGCTGACTTTTTAAATTTATTGAGACATAAGTTTATATTTTAAATTACTATTCCTGTTTTCTTACATATATATAATGACAGTTCCATAAGTATCATTATCATATTGTATCATGAAGTTGCACTGCATGCAACATTTTTGTTTTGGTGCTCTCAGCGCGTTGCTTGTTTTAATTACAATTGTTCGCATATTATCAACTTTATGTATTCAAGTCCTGTGAAGATTTAAAGATTTTTTTTTCTAGCACCTCAAGAACAATTTATTGTTTTATTCACCTTATTTTCCAGTTAAAGTTTCTTGTGTTTGAGAGGGAACATATAATATTAATGATTAATGTGTTCAGATGTTTGACATTTTAGATGGGTAAGACTGTGCAATAATATCTCAAAAATATTATTAAAACAAAAAGTTTGATTGGTGTTTTTTAAAATTTATTTTCCAAAATAAATAGATAAATAGATAATCATTTCATTTATAAAAGAAAATTCTTGTACAAATGTGAGTCTGGTACATTCTCAGACAATTCTAAATCTATTTACACAATTGGAAAGATTATGAAATAAAAATACACTTATTACATTCAAATACATGAATTAATCTAAAAATAAATGATAGAAAAAATAAATATTATGAGGAGTTCTCTCGGTTAACTATTTAAGTCCACTAATGAACTGGTAAATTTA
The DNA here is from genome assembly GCA_003667255.2 of Euschistus heros. Classification (NCBI taxonomy): domain Eukaryota; kingdom Metazoa; phylum Arthropoda; class Insecta; order Hemiptera; family Pentatomidae; genus Euschistus; species Euschistus heros. Next base: position 2,684,451 of record RCWM02000003.1, read on the forward strand.
TACAAATTTGTATGGATACATGTAAAAATTTTAAATACTGGTTTTCACTTGTATAGATATTTTACTGATATAATTATAAATAATGTTTATTTTATCAATATCAGGAATATTTAAAATATTTTCAACATTGGCAATGTCACAGGTGTCAGTGATAGAGGTCTGCGAGTAGGTTTTTCTGGGCTCATTGAATTTAGAGCAATGCAGTAGCATGTGACTCATGCAGTCCTCCACAAAATGCGCACAGAAAGTACAATTTTTGTTTCCTTCAAGTGAAATGGAAATGGTCGCGTTCTTCAGGTACAGCTTGATGACTGCCGGGCTGGAAACTCTTAATTGACTGACAATTCTCACTTTATGGTTCTCCAATGTTAAAAGTGCTAATATACCTGTAGATTGGGTTTGCGGTTGAATTTAAAGCCCTGTTGATATCTATGGACAAAAGGTGGGTCGTTATTTTTTGCTCTATATTATCTTTTTGTTGTATCAAATAATTTCCTACAATACCTAAAAAATCCTCTTTGCAACCTAGTGATTCGAAGATAGATCTCACTTGTGTAACCCAATTGAATTCATATTTGTGCTTATTTCATATATTATCAAGCTCAATAAGCCTGTTAAAGCAAACCCGTGGAGGTTTTGTCTTTGGACATGTTTGAGAGTTTTGTCCACAAGCTCATTAGTTTCTTTATAAGAAGTACTTTAATTGGATAGCGACCTGTTTCTAGACGTACTATGAAGTTGGGAGTGTTTCTTTGCCAGAAGAAGAGTGACTTTATAAATCGGTATTAAATAACCTCTATCGGCTCCATAGATCTTAATGCCAAAATTTCAGCAGCATACATCAGAGTTGAGGAAACCATGGCATCAAAAAGGGCTGTTTTTGTTTCCCATATATCGCTCTTATCTTTTATAAGTATATCTTTAACCTTTGCACATGCTAGAGATGATTTCTGTATAAAATGCTCTGAGGCTTTACAGAACTTTCCTGATGAAGAAAACGGAACACCTAAATAAGTGTAGTGTTTGGTATGTTCCAAGATCTCATCGTGCCAAGACAGTGGCTTTAGTTTTTTCATCCTTCGGCTCTTATGAAATACAACAATTTTTGACTTTTTTGGATTCAGAGTCAGAGAGTTAACACTGCAGTACTGCTTCAATATTTTCAACTTCTTTTGTGCTTCATGCCATGAGTTACTAAGAAGCGCAATATCATCAGCTATCATGTCATATATCATCTATCATCTAAATATATCATCTAACATAATGACCTCGTTAGATTTATCAAACTTATGGCACAGAAAACTAAAGAAATGGCAGAAGCTGACTCCAGCAGAATTAGGACTCTATATAAACATACCCTCCAGACAGCCTGACATTCCGTGTCTTGCCTTCATTAAGTTTACATCTATTTTATTAACTATTTGTTTAATTATTTGTAATCAGTTTGTTATACTTTTGTTTATTTTCAAATAAATTCTTTTTAAAAAGCTGTTTAGCTTTTCTTATTATATAACTGGTGCCTGAACAGGGACCACAAAGACTGAAGAATAGAAGCTGTGTCCATTTAACCCGGTATTCTCAGGTCACCATCAGGTGTTTGCTTCGTGAAGATAGAAGAAAAGAAGAGACTGACTGCCTACCTGAAGAATAGGACCTTCGACCTAAGAATTCACCTATCAACAGTGAGTAATTCATTAATCAAACCAGCAACTTTAAAGATGCCTGACCAAATTCACTATAAAATATCAAAAAAAAATTATGATCATATTTCCCCTTTCGATGGTAATCCCTCAGAATTAAGTTTTTTCTGTGACATTGTAGAAGCAGGGTTTCTCACTAGTCTGGGCTGATAATACTGTAGAAAGAAATTATAATCACGATGTATTGTTGATAAAAGTAAAAAGCAGACTAGGGGGTCCTGCCAGATATATATTATTGTCCCATCTAGGAGATCATATAGCAACCTTATTAAAATTGTTAAAAGAAAATTTTGCAGATTCTAGATCTTATGAAATATCAAAAGATGAGATTTTCCAAACAAAATAAAATTATAATGAACGCCCCATAGAGTTTGTAAACAGAATTCAGGAGTTGAGAAATTTAGTTTACATTAGATTAAAGTTAGATGGCCTAAATATAGTTACATTAACAGAAATCATGTATACAACTGACAAAGAAATCATTTATCATATTTCTAAGTGCTTCCCTTCTCAACTAACTAACCACGTAATGATTTTCAATCCCACTAACTTAGACTAAGTAAGAACTATTATTTATAATAAGTGCTCTTTTGTAATAGCTAACCTAAATACGAAAAAATTCAATCAACAACAAAATCATCCACAAACTAACACTCACCAAAGAAATAACCACTTTTCTCGTAACCAGAACTTTAACCATAACAGACCACAGCATCAGCAGCAATACCCAAGACCTCAAAATCAACATTTCCAAAATCCCAATCATCCTAATAATCCTAATCATCCTTTCAACCAATATAACCAGAACAGATATAAAAATTTTCAGAACCAACTCCGTAATAATGACGGATCGCAAAATACTGTTTCTATGAGAACAGTCAGTAACTTACAAAAGCAAAGACCACAAAAATTTATCTCTCTATACGAACTGACACATTGCACTAATTTGGTTTCAGAAGAAAATGATAACGTTGAAAAACCGCGTGATGAAAGAATGGACAGAATAGAAAACATATTCATGAAAATGACAGAAAAATTTGATCATTTTTTAGGATTAGGTTCCAGCAATCAAGAAGACCCCCCCCCCCCCCCCCCCCCCCCCCCCCCGAATTCAACCTAAATTTAACTAATAAAACATTACCTTATTTTATAGATAATCAACATAGGAAATGGTTAATTGACACCGGTTCCACCGAAAATTACATACACCCGAATTCAGTACCTCCTGGTGCTACTTTATACAATGACCCTTTCATAATCGTAACTCCTACAGGATAAAAGAATGGAGAAAAATCTTTTTTTTAAATACATCGGATATTTTTGGGTCCGAAAAAGAAATTAAATTTTATCTCTTTTCATTTTCAGAAAAATATGACTTATTATTAGGTTATAATAGTATGAAAGAATTAAAGTTAAGTGTACATCCTCATAATTATAATCTTACTCATCCCCATAGAATAATTCCTTTATTGTTAAGTAATGAATTAATAGAGTTAGATAAAATTAGGTTAGAGAAAGGAATGAATGTTATAGAATTGCCCATCAAAAATAAAAATATTAATTACGGAATAATAAGTAAAGATATAAAACTAAATAATAATGTTACTTTAAAAGAAGGTCTATATGGCATTAAAAATGATAAAATTCTTTGCCATATTGACTCCACAGAAGTAATGGCCATTTGCCCCGAACCTATGGAAGTTGATGAACCTGAAGAAATTAGTGAAACCATAACTGGTTTAGTCATGACCAATTGTCCCGAACTAGCTAGGATGAACGATGAAATAAGAAAACAAATCCCTCAATTATTAAGAACAAATCATATGAATAATGAAGAAAAATTTAAAATAATAAACTTATTAAAAGAATTTCCCGAAGTAGTTAAAAGAGAAAATGACTAACTAACGAGTACCAATCTACTAAAACATAAAATAAAAACAACGGACGAAGACCCAATATATACAAGAAACTATAGATACCCAGAAGTTTTTCGCAAAGATATTCAATCGGAAATTGATAAATTACTAGAAAATAAAATCATCCAACATTCGAATTCCCCCTATAACAGCTCCATATGGGTTGTTCCCAAAAAACCAGATGCCTCTGGTAAAAGAAAAATTCGAATGGTAATAGACTATAGGAAACTAAATAATAAAACTATTGAAGATAAATTATTGAAGACTTATTTGGAAAAATTGGAAGAGTGAATAGGATGCCGTTTGGCTTAAAAAATGCCCCACCTACATTTCAACATGCTATGAATATAATATTTTCCAAAATTCCGAATGTACAAGTTTATATGGACGACATTATTGTTTTCTCTGATAGCCTTGAAGAACATATTAAACATTTAAAAACGGTTTTTGAAAAATTAACATAACAACAAACAATTTTAAAAATTCCAAATCAAAACAAAAAACAATTTTTCGGACTTACCAACAACATTTTATTTTATGAAAAAAAACAATTATAAAAGAAAAATTTTAGAATCCATTTTTAAAACAAAAAATTTGGACATAGCTGTAAATTTCAAAACAGACACACAAAAATTAGGAGCCCACTATGCACTATTGATAAACAAATTAAATATTTAAACTTAACCTTTAGGCCTTATTGCAGTAAGTAACAGGGATAGATAGTATGTGATCCATAATTATAGTTCTAAGAGATTTATCGTTATTTAAGGTAATTATAATAATTAAACAATAGCCATAATAACAATAATAAATTTTGCAAAATTATACCAGTGTAATAGAAAATTATACGTTTTTTCATATTTTTATTTATTTATTTTTTATATTTATATTGTTTTAATTTATTTATTCATTTAATTTTTAATATATGTAGAAAAATGACAACAAGATGCAATACTAGAGACAAGACTTTTTTAGTCACTAAAAATTTTTGTTCATCAGACTGATCCAAATGTAAATGGACACAGAAGGGTAATTCATTTATTATATATAATATGTACTTAGATGAACATTGTTTCACATTGTCAATACTCTATTCGCATTTATCGTCCATAAATGTTTTTGCACGTTTTAGGGCTTGAAAATGTGGCAATAGCCATGAAACGTCGCCCATTTAAGAAATCATATTAGCATTATATGTTTTTAAAATAAATAATGATGGGAGATTATATTGCTTTGTAATACGCCTTAATAACTTAATATATTTCAATCATACCACTTGCCATGTAAAATATGACGCTGTTCAAAGATTTAGATATAGTAAGGCTGATAAAGATAAAAAGATTCCGTTGGGCTGCATACATTGCACGTGTAGGTCCCCGGTGGATGCTAAGGGGTAGACGCTTGGACCATCAAACATCTAGAATTGGAGAGCAGCTGCAAATAGACAAGATGACTGGCGGTTGAAACTGCAGGAGGCCTTATCCCCACACGGGATTTAGAGCTATCTATGAAAATGATGACTTGCCTGCCATGTAATCTATTCAAAATATTTATTTTTGAATTTTTCTTCTGACTGAAAATAAAACTCCCAAGATCTATGTGACTCTACAATATTGTGTTATTTTAGCTTGTACGGAAGGCTCTATTTAGTACTTTGTTTAACGTTCGAGTTCCATACCATTTTACTCTATGCCACTGTTATTTACTTGTTTATTTTTTTTTTTGTTTTATAGTATTGTGGGTTTATCTATTTTAAGATGTATTGGTTTTATCTCTGCAAGGGCCAAATGCAGCAACGTGAGAGTGGCAGTGTTGTGTATTATTACTACTATAACTCATTCTCAGCAATATCTGAACCCGCTGATGCTTTTTTAGATTTAATTTCATTGCCACTGGTTTCCAAACTATTATTGCCTAGGGGATCTTTGGCATTATAGCTGTTTCATAGCTAATTTTAACTGTCTGTCTTCAAACCTGCCATGTTCTTTAAGCAGTATCCAGTCCGATTACAGTTTTTATCGATTTGTTGAAAAAAAAGTTAAAAAATTATATTGTCAATCTTAAAGTCAAAGTTATTGTTTGTCGCCCATTTTCCAAAATTGTAAGAATTTGGTCAATAGTTAATTGTTATTGGAGGAATAGTTTTCGTAATGAGTAGTAGTATTTCCTCAATGTAATTAATTATTTTTGCATACTCTGGTAAAGCATTATCAAATATCGACTTAAATAAAATATTCCAAATCGTAGGTGAGGAAGAAGAACCTTGACAAATGTCAATTGTCACTTTCTTTGTTATTCTCAAGTCTTTTAGTTCTATGCTGCTTTAATGCTCTATACTTGATTTCAGTTATAATGTATTCCTAATTAACTTCCTCTGGGTATCCTATTGCATGATAGGCGTTGTCAAACTCTCCTGATGTGATGGAGTTTCATCTTCAAACTATTTATATTATTCTTTATTGGCGATCCTATGTAGGAATCGGTAGGGTGTTTCCTTTTTGGGGGAGTTGTTCATCAGTAAGCAGTGTATTAGTCGGTTATTGGTTACTATATCTAATATGAATTATTTTAAAGGAAAAAAGGTAACCGTTAGCACGAAAAAGCTAGCTGAAATGATTAAGGCTGGTGATCTCTAGAGAAAGTAATGCCCTTATACTTTGTCTCATGTGCTCATGTTTGGCTAAATATGATCTTGATGTTTTAAGAGCAAAAACTAAACTGCTATGTCGAAGGATAATTATGACCAGTTGTCGAAGCGACAAGAAAAGCATTTGGCTTACCTACAGAGATTAATGGGTCCAAAAAACCTATTGAGGAAGAAACATGATGCACTTTGGAATAAAAATTAAAATACGCCATAGTCCCTGAAATAATTCCTCGGGAGTAGATATAATATTAACTGGAGTAGTTATTATCGCCACCCTCCATCACCACAAGCAGGTCCCATGCTAATACATCAAGTCATTTTCTTAATACAGTTTCTATCGTCGACCATTCTTTATAAAAGTTCATTTGTGTATTAGATAACATTGATTTTTTTTTTTTGTAATGCCCTCTATTTTGACCATTTTTATCAGTTTCTGAAGAGATCCACTGGAAGGTGGGACGAAATATTTGATAAAAATATTTACCCCTTGAAAAATTGACTCACACATCACCAACTTTGGCTGGCTAGAAAAAAATATTAAAAATTACCATTGTTAGGTAAAAAGCTGACTCTTTTAGGTATTTGTGCATGTCCATTTTTTTAGGTCATCTATTGACAATTTAAAATAGAATATCGATATTATTATTTATATATTTTGTTTTTTGTGATTTTTGAATATGAGTGGGCAAAAAACGTTTTTGCTACCTAAAAAAACAAATGAAAAATGTTTTTTCTTAGGTGTTTGCTAATTTAAGCATATGGTTATTGGCGCCTCCTTGTCAGCTCTCATTTTCCCACATTTTTTAAATTTTAATAATATACCGCATTTAGTTAAGTTATTTTGGTTCTTCCACTTCTCACTACCCACCACATAATTAGAATTTTCGTTTTGAGTCAGATCATTTGATACATTTTAATGAATAACTTTTGGTAAATCTTTGTCATAACTCCATTATTTGCTTTTATCAACCTTTTTGATTCTATGTGGGATTTCAGTTCGTTCAAGGAGATTGTCCTTATTTTAATCTGCTCTTGAGTATTATCAATCATATTATCTTCACGAATTAAGTTATCTAAGAGACGTGTAATTGGCAGAATTTGTTGTTCTTTTAATTTGTTTGCTACGTTTTAGTTTGTTCCATCCCTCGGGTAGTTTCTTTAGTATATTAATTTTCGCAAAATTATTCATATCTGATCTATACTATTATATAAAAGGACCAGCCATTTTCCGTTTGTGATCACTAACCACGAAAAATACTGAACCAGTCTTTATCAAATTTTAACCACATCATCTTTATAGTTCCAGAAAGGTTTAGAAAAAATAAAATCTACTGATTTTCATTTGATTTGCTTCTAAAATAGCGAAAGTAATCGAAGTTTGAAAAGTGGCTGATAGATGGCGAGCGGGACCTTTACATGAGAGGTTGCAAAAGTACGGTGCTATATAGAACTTGAAATTGATAATAAAATTTGCTTATAATCAATTAAATTAATTAAAAAAAAGCTTTAAATATATGCTGCGAAATGTGGATCCCACTGAAGTAATATATAAAAATAATATACAAATATACCGACATGTGGTTCGCACCATTCCGTAATAAATATTTCAATGTTAAAACTACTGAACCCATCTGTACCATCTTATGGTTTTTAATTTAATCTTAACTACACATCTTCATAGTTCTAAGAAGTATTAGCTATAATAAAATTTACAATACTTAAAATTTAAATGTGCTGTGCTAAGTGACAGATTAGCTGATTTTAGGAGAGATTTGTCATACTGTCATATACTTTTATGGTTAGAAATTAAAATCCAATCAGATGAAATTCATAGAGTTATTTCTGCCGAATAAAAGTTATTACTTAACCAAAATATAGCAACCTACTAAACCCAAGATCGCGGGTTCGCAGCCCGGCAGATGACCTCAGGATTTTTTAAAGGGAGTTAAAAATCCTTAGCTATGCCGTCCTTCAGAAGGGACGTAAAATGGGGGTCCCGAGCCTGTGCGATGTCAGGTACTCGTTAAAGATCCCTATCATAAAGCTACGTTCTCACGTAGCAAAAAGACGAAAGTGTGGCACGCCTTCGTTTTCTCGTTCGTGGTGCTTGCCTGGAGTGGGGGAGAAAAGTGAACTAGCCGAGAGTCGTGGACAGTTCACACGACCACGATTCAGATTGCCCCTTGAAACCTACCATGGAGAAGCTTCTCGTGGAAAGTTGTGCAGATTTCAGTGATATGTTGGCGAAAAGATTGAGAGAGTTACGTGGAAATATAAAAAAACGGAAGAAAAAGCGTTGTTGGGTCAGGAACTGGATACTCGCAAGAAAAATCATCGAATATTAATAAAACAGTATCCTTAAGGATAACAATTGCGGAATATCCTTCCACCATATTAAAATCGGTAAATATTAAAAATATTTTAAAACAGTATCCTTGAGGATAACAATGGCTGAATATCCTTCGGATAACTTAAAAATCAACTGAATAACTGAAAATCAAACAGGTTTGATACCGAGCATGAGCGGGGAGTGGACTCCCCTCTCTCTAGATGACGTCAGAGGCAAACTCACGCCACCTCGTTCAGACGGAGGATATTCCACGAATGCGTTGATCACACTAGCGTGCCACGCCCTGTTAGAACGTAGCTTTAATTATACCTGGATAGGCAAAATTTAGGACTCCCACCGTAGCATCGTCCGATTAGCTATAGCAGCATAAAGTGACGTTAAACGAAATAAACAAACAAACTTAACCAAAATGTATATCTTTTGCCTATTGATATTGTATATACAAATTTGATTAATGGGCCTTTAGTTATAAGCACTGACAATACATTCTATTATCCACAAGAGTTTCTTAATATTCTGTGCTTTTCCACCAATCACCAAGTCATATACTAAAATTAAAAATCGATGTCCAATTATGCTTTTACATCATTTTCAAACATCTAATCAATGCAATAGTAGTACCAGGTTAAAAATTACTGCTATGCTTGGAAGTTTCATTGAGGAAATAAGGCTCGATTGCATACTTCGGTACAGAATTTTTATCAATAGAATATATAACTTCAACTATTAGTTATTTAATCTTCTTGACTTATAAGAGCGGACGAAAACGCGATGGAGGATGCTAGTAGAATATATTTTTTGTGTTTCCTATGTAAATGGCTATTATTTTAAATATGTCCGTTATTATGCCAGATAATTTTGTAGTAAACATAGTTGTGATAAGAGAAGTGACAGTCATTAAGTATTTTCAGCTCACAAAGTTGAAATTCTGTTTCCCCAGGGTGCTGACGGAAAGCATAAATGTTTTGAAACCTATGTAACTGGAGTGTAAATTTAAACGAAATGTAAATTCATACCTTCCAGAGTGAGACCCTTCCTGAAATTTCTAAAGAATGTCCTTGACTATGATAATTTAAACATATTTTGTAATCTGCTATCATTTATTTTTTACAATAATTCATAAAACTGTCTTCACCAAAGGCATTAACATTTAAAGTATTCATTAAGACTTCATCCAACATTTTTAAACTAATTTGACTGAAAAGTTATGATATTTTAATATTTACACCATTCTCTTATACAAAATAAATCGCCATGTGAAAAAACCATTTGTTGAAAAAACTTTAGTTACAAAATAAGAATTTTTCATATATTCAATTTAATTTTTTTTTATTTCCTAGAGACCAGTGGAATAAACGCGAAAATGCATATTTTTTTTTTCGATGTTAAAATAACAATATGTTTAAATTCAGAATACATTAACGTAGTACATACAGAATAATTAACGTTATGATGCTCGGAAATTTCCTGTTTAGATTAAATTTGTTTTATTACTTTTACTAAATGTAAAATAAATGCAGTAATTTTATTAGTACAATTTTTCCATAACACATAAAAAAAACACAAATCTTGACTTCATAAAAATATACATATACATATGTCTCTCTCTCTCTCTCTCTCTCTCTCTCTCTCTCTCTCTCTCTCTCTCTCTCTCTCTCTCTCTCTCTCTCTCTCTCTCTCTCTCCCCTCTCTCTCTCTCTCTCTCTCTCTCTCTCTCTCTCTCTCTCTCTCTCTCTCTCTCTCTCTCTCTCTCTCTCTCTCTCTCTCTCTCTCTCTCTCTCTCTCTCTCTCTCTCTCTCTCTCTCCTCTCTCTCTCTCTCTCTCCTCTCTCTCCCTCTCCTCTCCCTCTCCTCTCTCCTCTCTCCTCTCCTCTCTCCTCTCTCTCTCTCTCTCTCTCTCTCTCTCTCTCTCTCTCTCTCTCTCTCTCTCTCTCTCTCTCTCTCTCTCTCTCTCTCTCTCTCTCCTCCCTCCCTCAACCCTCTCTCTCTCTCTCTCACTCTCTCTCCCTCTCTCCCTCAACCCTCTCTCTCTCTCTCTCTCTCTCTCTCTCTCTCTATATATATATATATATATATATATATATATATATATATATATATATGTCTGTTATATGAAATGTTATGTTTTTCACGCTTTAGGTTATTATTTTCATTGTTGTTATATACAACCTACTTAAATTAGCGACATTATATTATTGATAATTTTATGAGAAATGATTAATTAATAAATTAGCTAAATTTAAAAATTTTCTAATGTGATATAAGTAAAAATATTTGAATTTAAATGGTGAGTTTCATGAATTTGTAATTTAATTAGTATAATTAATTATTAGTAAAGATATTAATTTATTTTGTTTACCTGTTTCAATTATTTATAAAGTATTTATTGATGATACCCGAATTGATCGCTCAAAGCATATCAAATCTTATTTTTCAATTAAGATAAGGTTGAAGATAACGGATGAAACATTAACTATATTTAATCGTGTATGTATTGAACAACATCGGTCATATCATGTAAAATATTGCTTTTGTACAAACCGCTACTTTTCCTGTGGTTTAGCGAGTTCAAATGGAATCATGATTTTATGAAGGGAAGCAATTGGTTCCTTATCAATTTCTTACTTTTTCTTTTGAGTGATCTCACTTTATCTTGATAAACGTCGAACATTATATAATTCAAATTTTTTTTTAATAGGACTAAAACCTATTGTTTATTAGTACTTATTAGCGGAAATAATACTATTAGATGATTAGACGACATAAAAAAACTTCGTATTTTGAAATTACTAGTAGTATTATTGATTTTAATATATAAAAATTATTTATAACACTCCTATTGTAATGAATAATTGTTATGTGATATTGCTTATTAAAGTTATATCCATTAACTCAATATTTCTCACGCTCTCATTTCTATTCATGTTGGAAGCATGATTTTATCTAAATAAAAAATTGCATGCAATGATTATGTTGAAACTACATTACTATACTCAAGGAAGTCTCATTCATACTAAAAAATACTTCAGCATCCATAAACTTAGGTTTGTTCCGTATGTTTCTCAAATTTGTGTGAAGACTCCTTAACTTAACTTAACTATGAAAACCGATCCATCGAAGCTTTTTGCCTTCTCTACTCATATTTTCTGATGAAGAATTTGTACAGCAATCTTCCTCTGTTCTCTCGATGTAATCTGTCCATCAGAGCTTTTCGATCTTCATAAATCTTTCATTATCCATTTCCTTGAAGAGGTCATCGATTTCATGATTTTTCCTTTTCCCTATATGGTAGTTTTCTAGATTGGACTGAAGAACTTTAGCAATATTTTTCTCTTACAAGTTATTTACCTATCCCCTCCAGCCTCAGACCGTGTCCAAGTTTCAAATTCTATGAATAAACAGGGCGTATGAAAGTTGGTCTTACTTTCTGCTTAGTGATAAAGCTGCTTTTGGAATTTCTGATTGGTCCAAATCAGCTTGATAGACTTGCTGCAATTTACTTCGAGCTATCAGTAAATCATGTGCTGGCTTGAAACATTGTAGAAATCTTTGTTTTTTGGGCAGAATTGTGGATATGTTTAGGAATATTTACTGAATCATATATTGGAGTAATAATTAGAAACTTTTGTTTTTTAGTTTAAGGCATCATCGTGGTTCAGAGCTGTACAATTGTTAGTGATCAAAATATGATTTGTACCCATTTTCCCATAAAATGAAGTATCCCTTTACTCAAACGTCACATAAATGCATAACTCATTTGAGGTACGCTTGATGGAATAGAAGGATCAATCCTTGGATTTGTTTTAGGCATTTTATGATTTTTCTTTTTAACTGTAGCTTTATCCATCTCATCCCCTTCAGGAGGTTCCTTATCCAATTATCCATTCTATTGTGTTCTATTTTCATTGGGTTGCCGTTCAGAACTATGTCCGTTATAAAGTTGGATTATATATATATATATATATATATATATATATATATATATATATATATATATATATATATATATATATATATATATATATATATATATATATATATATATATATAAGTCAAGGTCCGAAGCAGGCTAGTATTAGCCTTAATCCTATCTCTAGTCACAACAAACAATGTACTTGTATAAATAGAGCTGCATCAGAGCAATAAACCAGTTATTCTTTAACAGTCATTACGTGCGTTTCATTATCCCTTTTATTTCTTTTTTTTAAAGTTTAGTTCTTCAGTCTATTTAACTGGTGCCGAAACCCGGGACCACGAGGAGCAGAGGACCGAGGTAGGAGAATTTTTTCTTTTTCTTCTTTTCCGGTCAGAAGAGTGCGGATGGAAGAGAACAGCATCCTGAGGCCACCCATTCTACAGGTGAACAACGGATTGCAACCACTTCCAAGAGAGACGATGGCTGAGGCCCATGCCAACACACTCGCCTGGCTCAAGGTCAGAACAGCCACTGCTCAGGACCTCAGAAAAGCGGTCTCTGACATAGAGAGGTTCACCGGGGAAACAGGTGAGCTCAATCACTTTATTAAGAGTGTTGATAGAGTGCTAGCGAGGATAGAGGCCAAGAGAGCAGAAGATTTATTGGACGGCCACGACGCGGAATCTCTGCGGGCAGACCTCATTTGCAGGGTGAAGAGGAGCGTCCTGAATTTAATCCAGCGCGGGATGAAGAAACGCCCTGGGAAGTCATCAAAGAGAGATTGAAGAAGGCGTACGGCGGAGGAAGATGGACGCCGGAAGAAGACCTCTTTCAACTCTTCAGGGAAAGCAGGCATCCTCGGCAGAGCAGCGGGCGCTATGCAGGTGAGCTCCTAATAAAATTCAATAAAGTGACCGATAAAATGAGGGAGACAGCAAGCGCACCGGAGGTAGAAGCAAGGATGGCTTTTGTTGCAACCATCCTTAAGGTGCAGTTAGCTCGAGAAACGGGGGGGAAGAAGGAGAACTTCCCCCGAGACAAGGGATTCGTAGAGTGCGCCCAAGAACTTATGGATATGGGCGCCCGCGAAGAAGAATGCCGGCTGGAACGGGAGGAAGAAAGGAGCTGGACCGAGGTGGTGCACCGAAGACCTCGAGGCCCACCGTGGAGAAGCAGAGAAACCGAGAGGAGAGCCGATCAGCCAAGGAGAGCCGAACTTCGGAAGCCGGGGCCAAGAAAACCGGCTACGGCAGTAAGAGAGAGGACCGGCGGTGCCACGGGTGCGGCAAGCCTGGGCACTTGGTCGCACAATGTCCCCGCACAAAGTGCTTTGAATGCGGGAATGAAGGGCACATTGCGAGGCAATGCCCTTACATGTTTAGACGGAAGGAGAATCCTCGGGGTGAGCCCATGGAAATCAACAGGGTCTGGAGGAGACAGAGATCACGGCCAGAATCCCCGAGATCTTCTGAGACATCCGAGGTGTCGGATACCGAGAGGGAGGACCCAGGACCAGGGAGCAGCGGAGACGAGGGAACCAGCAGACGGGAGCGGAGCGGCCGGAGGAGAGCGGCACAACCTGGACGTGTGGCGGCCTGAGGAGGGTGTCCGAGGAGAGGCGACCGCATCATTGAGGTACACAACTTGAGGGCGAGAAGCGGCGGTCTGCCTATTATCCGAGTGGAGCGAGGGGTGAGGTGCCTGGTGGACACAGGGAGCTCCAGCACCATCCTGAGTCGGCGAGCGGCGGAGCAGTTTAGTGGCTGCAACGGAGCACTCCAGGTAAGGGCATGTTCCTGTAAGTTGATTACCTTGGGTGGCCCTTGTACCATTGAGGGGGAGGTAGAGATGGGTTTAGAAAAATGGTCGGATAGAGGGGAGAAACTAGTATGCCATGTAATAGGGGAAATGGCCAAGTCGTATAATGGTATTATAGGCTGTGATTTATTGGAAAAGGTAGGAGCCAGGGTGAGCAATAAAAAGGGGAGGTGGAGTATTAGGATTGGGAAAAAGCGGTATAGATGTTGCTCGGTGTTAAAAGGGGGAAAAAGGGCAAATTGGAGTAGTGAACAGGGCGGAAGACTGGAGGGGAAAATTTTAAAAGAGTTCAATGACATCTTTTTCAAGGAGGGTGATAAGTTGGGCGTCACCGGTAGGGCGGAGCACGAGATCCCGTTGAAGGAGGAGCGGGTCACGTACGTCAAGGAGAGGAGATACCCACAAGCGCTCCGTAGGCATATCCGGGAAGAGATAGAGGACTTAAAACGTCAAGGAATCGTGGTTGATAGCACTTCCCCCTACAATAGTCCGCTCTGGGCCGTGAGGAAAAAGAGTGCCCCCGGGGAGGAGAAGTACAGGGTAGTCATCGACTATCGCAAACTCAATGAAAACACCCGGGACGAGAAATACCCCATCCCCAGATTCGAGGACATTTTGGATAGGCTAAGTGGGGCTAGGATATTTAGCACATTAGACTTGAAAGCCGGGTACCACCAGATCCGAATGAACCCCAGGGACCAGTGTAAGACGGCCTTCACCTTCGAGCGAGGTCATTACGAGTTCACCCGAATGCCGTTCGGGCTTAAGAACGCGCCCATTACGTTCCAAAGAATAATGGACGAGCTCCTTAGGGGTTTGGATGAAAGTATGTGCCAGATTTATATGGATGACCTCTTGGTTTTCAGTAAGTCGGAGGGCGAGCATCTGGCACATCTTAGGGCGGTATTCGGGAGAATTCGGGAGTTTGGCTTGAAACTATCGGCGGAAAAGTCGCGTCTGGGGGAAAGCGAGATAAGTTTCCTGGGGCACACAATATCGGAGGACGGGGTGAAGCCGGATAAAGGGAAAGTAGAGGCCATTGCGAGAATGGAAATCCCGCGGGACGTTAAGGGCATACGGCGGCTGTTGGGTTCCCTGAACTACTATCGTCGATTCATCCCCGAGATGGCGCGGTTCTTAGTTCCGTTAAACAACTTATTGAAGAAGGGCAGGAAAATTTTTATCACACCGGAAATGGAAAATAACATCAGGCGCTGCATGGAGGAGTTGCAGAGAGAGCCGGTATTGGCCTTCCCGGACTTCAATAAGGTGTTTACCGTAACTACGGATGCGAGCGAATACGCGTTGGGGGCGGTATTATCACAGGAGAACGAGAAAGGGGAGAGGCCGGTAGCGTATGCGAGCCGAAGGTTGACGGACGCGGAGACGCGGTATAGCGCGTTAGAGAGGGAACTACTCGGGATTGTGTGGGCTGTGGATCACTTCCGTCCGTATATCTTTGGAAGGAGATTTAGGGTCCACACGGACCATAGACCGTTACAGTGGATTGGTAAGTTAAAGGAATCTTCCGCAAGAGTAACGCGATGGAAGGAGTTCCTCAGCCAATACAATCTCGAGATAGTGTACAAGCCTGGGAAAGAGAACGTGGTTGCGGATTGGTTATCGCGCGCACTAATGATAAATGCCGTTGAGGGGGACGAACCGGGACCGTCGGGGGATATACGACAGTTTCTTAGGGAGTGGACACCGGGGGGAGAAGGTGAGGATGAGACGCGCAGTGGTATAGAGGATCCCCAAGAAGACGAAAGCTCCGCTGATGAGAGGCCCTCAGACATGGAAGAAGTAGATGAGATAGTAAATGATAAGAAAGACCAGATCATCTGGAAAACCAGGACTGAGGGTCTCCCAAAGGCGGACTTTTCGAAATATGGGAAGAGCACGGTCGTCACCATTTGGACGGAGCCTGGGATTAGGGAGGAGTCAATGGTGAGACTACTGCGCGGGGTGACTAAGGCGGGAAGGACATATCACCTCTATATCGGGAATGCCACTATATGGGACAGGGTTAAGAGGCTGTGGAAGGAGGAGAAGATAGGGATCGACCGAACTTTTATTAGGTGCCTGAGGTCGGTAGAGGTGGTACAGGACGTCGAGAGGCAGAAGGAGGTCACCCTGTCATACCACCAGGGGAAGACGAACCACCGTGGGACACAGGAGACTCTCCAAGCATTAAAACGGAGGTATTTCTGGTGGGGCATGAAGCGGACGATCCAAGAGGTCATTGGGTCGTGCGAGGTATGCCTCACCACGAAATACGACCGGCATCCCCCAGGGTGGGTACAGGAAGAGACACCTACGGTAGCGTTCCCCTTATCGGACCTCCAAGTGGATACGTTTAGGTGGCGGGGGTACCTGTGGGTTACTATCTTCGACGTATTCAGTAAATATGCCCTAGCTCATCTCGTGCAGGCCAAATCGGCGGAGGCGGTATTGGGGGCGTTGAGAGGCTGGTTTAGATCATACGGGATCCCGGATCGTATCACGTCGGACGGGGGTCTAGAATTCGACAACGCGTTGGTCAGGGCGGAGGCCAAAGAGTTAGATATTAAGTGGCATATCAATACCCCAGGGCATCCCAAGGGCAGAGGGGGGATTGAGAGGCTTCATGGGACCCTTAGTGACCACCTGCGAATATATCAGGTTGAGAAGGGGCTAGAGCCGGACATCGCGATGGAAAAGGCGGTTGCGGCGTATAACGGTTCCATCCACAGCTCGACGGGATATTCGCCGGTGGAGATCGTCTTTGGGCTCCGGGAGCGACGCCGGGACTTCCGCGACACCGTAGTAGGGGAGGAAATGGTAAATTTTATTACCAACCGTCATTGGGCATTCGGTAAGCTATGGGGGAAGGCGCGTGAGCGCATACTCAAAGAAAAGAGACAAAGGGTTGAGAGGGAAAACGTAAAGGTAAGGGATGTAGCGGGGAAAATCAAGATCGGGATGGTCGTCTATAGGAAAAAGAGTACAAATCGAGGGAAAGAGATTTGTAGGTATGAAGGGCCATTCCGGGTAGTTTGCATTAGAGAGCACAACGTGGTGACGCTGGAGAGCGTCAAAGAGCCGCGGAAGCGGAGAAATGTGCATGTGGAACAATTGAGAATTCCTATTGAGGAACAGGTTATACCCTGATCTGTGAGTGGTCCGTTGCCAGCAACGGAAGAAGAATTTTATTTTTGTAATTTTTTTTTTTTTGTTTGTTTGTAGAAAAATGTTTTTTTTAAATTTTGAGAAAATTTTGTTCATGTGAAATTAATTTTATTGTATATAGTAGGGGTAATGTGGAGTTGTAAATAAGAGGAAAGAGATTTATTATTTTTGTACAGAGGAAATTTTTGTTTTGTGTGTGTGTGTGAGTGTGCGTGTGTTTTATTTTAAAAGGAGTTCATTTTAGTTTTGGATGAATGTTTAGTTGTAAGTTAAGTTTAAGTATTGTTTTTATAATGTAAATAAAGTTTTACTTTTGTACTATGTTAGGTTAAGGATTATGGTGTAAAGTTTTCTTTTATTGTACTTTGTATCATAGAGAATTAAGATAGTAGTTTTAATATGTGTAGAGAATTAGTTGGTAGAACTATGGACAGGATAGGATTAGGTTGTTTATGTATCGCTATCTGCTTCGGCCTTTGACCATGAGGGGATTAGTCTCTGGACTCCTTAATACCGTATTGGTATTAAGTGCCCAAAGTTGAAGTTTATGAAGGATGGTCATAAACTGGCGGGGGGAAGTCAAGGTCCGAAGCAGGCTAGTATTAGCCTTAATCCTATCTCTAGTCACAACAAACAATGTACTTGTATAAATAGAGCTGCATCAGAGCAATAAACCAGTTATTCTTTAACAGTCATTACGTGCGTTTCATTATCCCTTTTATTTCTTTTTTTTAAAGTTTAGTTCTTCAGTCTATTTAACTTATATATATATATATATATATATATATATATATATATATATATATATATATATATATATATATATATATATCAATTTATTGAAATTTACAACTTTACAAATATGTACATCAAGTAAATGTGCTGACAATGACTTCTAAAAACTTGAAAAGAACTACTCATCAGTAGCACTTCAATAAAATTCTACACTGGAAGATCTCTAGGCCATCTTCTTTTCAGACGCCTCGGAGGATTATTGGGAATGGAGTAGGAAGCAAGTCGAGAAACTAATGGATTTGAGTGGTTATGGAGCTTACTATGAAAGGATAGGTATCTGGTTTGGGCTAACTCAGCAACATATGCAACATTAAGGTCATTATCGATAAGCTTATTGGTGGCAAAGTAAGTGGCATTTAGGATTTTTCGAAGGAGTTTGGATTGTAAGTATTGGATACGAGATGAATTGGATTGCTTAGTAGAGCCCCAAAGCTCAACTCCGTACGTCCAAATAGGTCTAATAACAGTCATGTAAATAAGTCTTTGGTAATGAATTGAGAGCTTTGATCCTTTGTCTAGTATGTGTTGAAGTAGTCTGTAACGACGAGCAGTTTCTCGTCGCTTTAGTCTTTTGGATTTTTAAGTGCCTAGACTACTGCTGTAAAAATCTATCTCACCAACAAGCAGTATTCTTCTGTTTATATTTTATTTTGGCCTTAAAGACAGTCCTTTGGTTCACTTTCTAAAAAAAAAAAAAAAAAAAAAAAAAAAAAACGGTTGGGTTAGCTACGAGGGTGAATCAAATATAAACGGTAATTTTCAAAATTATATTTATTGAATAATATCATACAGAAACTATACCTTCAACATTTTTCAATGTAGTCTCCTGCATTATCTACACACTTCTGCCACCGATTTGGAAGCTTGAATATTCCCTGTTCATAAAAAGACTGAGGGCGAGTTTTTAACCATTCGCGCACGTGCTTTTCGACGTCTTCATTGTTTTCAAATCGTTTTCCTCCAAGTGATTCTTTCAGGGGCGCAAACAAAAAATAGTCACAAGGGGACAGGTCTGGACTGTAAGGAGGGTGTTCGAGAGTTTCCCAGCCCATTTCTTCCAATTTATCCCTTGTCAACAATGCGGTGTGAGGCCTTGCGTTGTCATGGAGAAGGATGACATCTCTAATGGGCACGCCTCGTCTTTTGTTCCGGTAACTGGTTTTTGCTGACTGTAGCACCTGGCAGTAGTAAGCCGCATTCACTGTTCGTTGATCGTGAAGAAAATCAATGAGTAGAACTCCCCTTGAGTCAAAAGAAATTGTTGCAAGAACTTTTCCGGCTGAGAGACGAGTTTTGGCTTTCACTGGGCAGCCTTCATCCTTCCTTCGCCACTCCTTACTTGCCATTTTCGATTCGGGGGTGTAATGGTGGACCCACGTCTCATCACATGTGAAGAATCACTTGGAGGAAAACGATTTGAAAACAATGAAGACGTCGAAAAGCACGTGCGCGAATGGTTAAAAACTCGCCCTCAGTCTTTTTATGAACAGGAAATATTCAAGCTTCCAAATCGGTGGCAGAAGTGTGTAGATAATGCAGGAGACTACATTGAAAAATGTTGAAGGTATAGTTTCTGTATAATATTATTCAATAAATATAATTTTGAAAATTACCGTTTATATTTGATTCACCCTCGTATATCTATATCTGTTTACTTCTTATTTTCCCATTGCCAATTTTGTCTTCTTTTATGTTTGTTTAATTTTTATTTTTCTATATTCTTTGTACGTATTGCATTTTTTCAGAACATACAGTAGGCCTCATATAACCTTGGGATGGAATAGAAATATAATATTCCCGAGTAGCTGCTCTCAAGGCTTTCCATCTGATAAACCGACAATCCAGACTTCTGTCGTCGGATTTTTATCTAGATACTTTTTTCTATTTAGATACGGATTTTTATATAGATTAATTAATATGTGTTTTGGACACCATGATTCCCGAGGCTCTCTCCTTTTAATTTCAATTCTTGGTATCTTAGCTTGGTTTTAGTGACCTGAGCCAGCGTTTGCACCTCTTAGGTCACTTATTAAACGTTTACTTTTTGCATCAGTTTTATGGACCTGTCACTTAGCATGTGATCGATTTGGCTTGTTGATATAAAATTAGGTAACCTCCTATTACCTTTGTGTATTTTTTTTCTGTAGGTCCCGAAAATTACTTACGAATAATCAATAACGAACTCCAGAAATCCGAACAGACCAACGACGATATACTCTACTCTTAACTCATCTCAATACTAACGAAGGAAGGTTATGTGTGGCAACCAATATGCTTGCAAAGCATCTTAAGGTGTCTGTGCCACTTCGAAAAGAAGATTTCGGTTCTTGGTTCTTGTCGGAAAGCGTTAAGTCTGAACTCCTTACGTTCATCTAACAACTGTCTAAATACTTCATACAGACCAAATTAGCTATGAATATGAGAATTACAATTACAATATTGGTTTAAAAAATGGAAAATTGAACTCGACAATGACAAAAAACGTTCAAGGTTTGCTGGTTTCTGCATAAAGATTTCTTCGCTGATTTCCCCATTCAAAAATGCTGTAGATACATCCAACTGATTAATGTGTAGATCTTCTTCAACAGAGAGAGCAAGTAGGAGTCTTATTGAGCTTAACTTGGTTACTGGAGCATATGTCTCGGTAAAGTCCAAACCAGGTCGTTGTGCAAAGCCGCGTGCTACTAAGCGAGCCTTTCTTCGTTCTAGTTCACCTGATGGTTTGTACTTACATTTCAAAATCATTTTTGATCCTATTACATCTTTCTTCAACGGAACAATTTTCCAAGTGTCATTTTTGAGATGCGCTCGGAGTTCATCTTTGATTGCATTTTGCCAGGCATTGGCGTCAGGTCCTTGTAGCATATCATGTTCTGATGATGCCTTCATCACATAATCCAGTGTCCAATTCGGTGGTTGAAGATTATTTCGATTTCGTAGTCTCATATTGGTACTTGACTGTGGAGCCTGAGATAGTCCAACTTCATTGTTTGGAGGTGATTGATCGTCATTTTCGGTATCATAAGATCCATCATCTTCAGTTGATTCAGGCGTAGAAGATTGAGTATCAGGGTTCTCTGTGTTTTCTTCAGGATTTTCGACAATGATGTTGAAATCCACCTTATCTACTGAAGTAGAATAGGAGTTTAGGTTTTTATGGCCATCAAGAAGTTTTGGCACGGATGTCGTTGAAGTTTCGTAGAACATCTTGTTTATGGTCCTGACATCACTGGTGACTATTATTTTCTTCTTAATTGGATCCCATATTCTGAAAGCCTTTGATTGCTCAGAATAGCCAACGAAAATTCCTTCAATGGCCCTTGAGTCAAACTTTGATTTATTCAGGTTTTTGTTTAGGAAAAACGATTTGGAACCAAATATTTTGAGGTGGTTGACAGATGGTGGGTGACCAAACCATTATTCAAATGGTGTTTTACCATTTAAACTTCTTGACGGTGAACGGTTTATCAAGTAATTAGCACAAAAAACTGCTTCAGCCCAGAAAGAATCAGGGAGATGAGATTCTAAGAGGAGGCACCGAGTTTTGTCAAGCACTGAACGATTTTTTCTCTCAGCAAGTCCGTTCTGTTGGGGTGTATAAGGTGCCGAAAATCTCCTTTGAATACCATGGTGAACTAAATATTTGCTGAATGTTTTACTTTTATATTCAGCAACCCCATTATCACTTTAGAGAAATTTTATGTGCTTACCTGTGAATTTTTCAACCTCACATTTGAATTCTTTAAAGTAATTTATAACTTCATTTTTCTGTTTTAAAAAATAAATTTTTGTGTATCGGCTGTACTCATCTATACCATAAATGTCACAAAGTACCTACATCTTCCATGAGATACTGTACGCATTGGTCCAACAACATCTGAGTGCACTATTTGAAGTAATTCCAAGCTCTTCTGCTCAGGGTTGGTTTTGAAGGGAAGACTGGAAATCTTTCCTCTGATGCAAATCTCACAGTCATTGAGAGATTCGGAAGGATTGAATTGTAGGCCAATCATATTTTGATTTTTGAGAGCAGTTTTTAAATCATGTTCATTAATGTGGCCTAGTTTTTGATGCCACTCCTCAATTTTGAATGAAGAATTCTTGTTTTTATCAGGGATTTTCAAATAATATAACCCATTTGTGCGAGTTGCTTGAAAAATTATTTTTCCTTCAGCATCAGTTATGTCAGCTTTATCTTTTGTGAATGTGACGTTGTATCCACTATCCGTTATTTTACCAACCGATAAAAGATTAGCGGATAGATTTGGCACAAAGAGGGTGTTTGGCAAATTTAAAGTATTATTTTTGTCAAAATCTAATTTTACTAGGCCTTTTCCATCAATTGAAGTGGTGTGTTGAGTAGATGCTAGTTGTAGGAAGCTATTGTTTACCTTTGACATATCTGAAAACTTATTTTGGTCAGAACACATGTGAGACGTACTTCCTGAATCAAGGCAGAACCAAGTAGGTGGTTTAGGGCGGCAAGGTAAAATTGAATGGCATTCCTCAGTAATAAAGGTTTTCTCATTCTTCTTGTTAGTAGAATTTTTATTTTTATTTTTGAACCAACAATTATCTGATATATGATTATCTTTATTACAAAACATGCATCTAGGTTTTTGGCTGTTATTAGTTTTGATATTTTGTTTTTTCTTGTTTTTGAAATTTGTTTTACCTGTCTGATTTTTTAATTTTGAGCCATAAAATGCATCCTCTTGACTTGATACGTCGTTTTTTCTGGCTTCTGCTTCCTCCAATATTTTGACTTAGAGATCTTGAGGTTTTGGAAGGGTATCTCGAGTCTCTATGGCAACTCTGAAGTTCTCAAACGTAGGAGAAAGACTGTAGAGCATCATAATGCTCAGGAGATCAGAATTTATTTCTATGTTCACGTCTTTTAATTTGTCTACTGCATCCATAAATGTGTTCAAATGCTCTCTATCATCGTCTGTGTCCTTCATTTTGTGTAGGACAAGGCGTTTCAACAACGTAGCTTTCCTAGCAGGACCATCACTTTGGTAGGTGGTTTTGAGAGTAGCCCATACGTCTTTTGATGTGGTACAGTTTCTGACTTGCTTAAGTTCACTTGGCGAAATTATAAGGAAAAGATCTGACCTTGCACTGAGATCCTCCTTCATCCATTTTGCTTTATCAGCAGCGGTTGTTTTCGTCTGGTGTTTTTGTTTCGCCGGTAACATAACTCCATAGTCCGTTTTTGATAAGAATGGCTTGAGCTTGGACGACCCATGTATCGTAATTATCTTTACGTAAGGGTTCTATTCGGTAATTACTCACGAAACCGCTTGCCATCTTTAGTTGGGATTCTAAATCGTTTATGAAAACTCACAACTTGAAAAAATGTCGAATCGGGAGATAACCTGTAAAGCGCGTACCATGCGGTTAACCGAACACAACTTTTGATTATCAGTAAGATCACAACACTTCGCGAAATTAAAGCCTTTTTGTCTAATAATGCGTATTCTCTGGGCCCATTACCTTTTGGATTATAAGAGAATACAAAAGTCAAAGTATTAAGACAAATGTTAGCATTTATTGGAAAAACAATGAACACACAGGTTCACACAAAACAATAATACAAGTGAATCAGCTGGTAGTGTAGACTGGTGGCGCACTGGTGGTGGTGGTTGGCACTAAAGACCAGAGTGGTCATGAATATTTGAAGTATTCCAACAAACATCAAAAAGGTTTCAGAAAACGTTTTGTTCAGTTTCACACAAAACTTCACACAAACACGTTGCTCTTCTTTCACATTCATTTTCATAAAATAGCCAAACTCTATAAAACTAACCTCAAACAAACTGTGCTAATGTTACTTTCAGTGATGTTATGATTGATCTGCAAACACAGCCGTGTTCCTGTTGAGTCAGGCAATACAATGCTGCCAACCGCATCGCTGTGAGACATTGCATTCCCATAGTATATAAAAAGTCCTGGAACTTTTTGATCACACCTCGTATTTACTAGTTTGTCTCTTATTAGTTTTTATTTGTGCCAGTTTGTGATAAATCATAAATAAAAGTCTGAAATTAACAAATTAGATGTTATTAAAATATAAAATTTTTACCTACTAATAGTTTTATTAATAATTCCTAATATTATATTTTGTACCTGTCCACTTTCTTTTTCTTTTAGTCACCCAGCAAAACGTCAGTAAGAAAATAATAGGTAAATATTGAAAGATTGATTAATTAAAAAAAGTTAAGAAATTGAGAAGGTTAATACAGTAATACAAATTAACCTTTATTATATTACACTGGCACTAAATTTAAAATATATTTTCCAGAAATCAATTATAATAAATATAAAAAATATCCAGTAATTTTTTGTTTTGCGGACCATTTGGCGCCCCTTTATGTTATGAGTATTTGATGCCCCCCCCTCCTCCTTCGCTGGGTTAATAAAGATAATTCCCGAAAACAGGTATTACTTCAAGCATTGGCGGGTATTTCTCGGTAAAAACGGGAATTTTTATGCTTGGTGGCGGGTATTTTGGGTTGGGGGCATCGGCAGCACTGCATAGAATATACTTTTGTGATGGAAAACCTTAGACTTGTCACAAAGTTAAGATTATAAATTAAAAAATCTATTGTAATATCTTTATAAACACATTTTGTCTAAAATAAAGTTTTAATTGCGAAATATATTCAAGACTGTTTGTGTAGATAATCAGTCAAGTTTACACAAGCCGCTGCATTCAGAGAGTATTCAGTCTTGTTATCTACGAGTAACAAATTCTTGATCCTTAGTTTAGCTGGTTTACTTAAGATAAATTGAGGTAATACTTTTAAGGACAACGGTTGTTTATCTGTTGTCAGAATTCCATTTGTTTTAAATTCATTTCGACTATTTTAATTAGTTTTATTTTATATCGGTTTCATAATCTCCTTTATCAGATCAAATTGATGGATTAAACGTTTTTTTTTTCTTCTTTCGATAGTTAAGAAACTACGAACCTAGTGAAATACTTCAATTCCCTTGTTGGGGGCTCGAGGGCCGAGCGAGTTGGTGCAAGGTTCTCAGCTCTTTCGGAGTACCTTCAGTAGAAGGTCGTGGGTTCGAATCTCACCTGGGCGGGTTAAAATTTATTTCTTTGGGAACCCACGAAATAACAGTCATATCATTAAGACAGATTCTTTAAATTAAAAAAAAATCTAAATGAGGAATTGTGAAGTGATTCAACCTACAGTGTGGTGCTAGCTTAGACTGATAGACGAAACCATAGCTCAAAAAATAACACTAAAGCACTTGCGATTTGGTAAAAATTGTATTCAGGATAGCCAAAGTCGGTTCAGAATAATGTTTACTGATGAAAAAATAATCTTGATAAAAAAATATGAAGTTCACATTGGAGTGGCTAAGTTATGATATGTGCTTGTTTTAATAAAAACAGCTAGTTTCATGTTGTAATGTTCATTAGTTATAAAGTTATAGCTTTTAAATATCAAAAACTGATGGAAGAATTTCTTTTGAACTTTATAATATTATAAAGAAGATATTTTTCCAAGATCTAGTACCTATACTTAAAACCACAAACAATAGATTGAGGATTTCTGGCTTACTCTTCTGTAGTAGCCAGCGCTTAGTCTTCACTTTAATCCTATTGAACTTTAGTGAGGAATATTTTCTTATGATATGACCTTGAAAATCGGCGACATGTTCTTCAAAAGCCAGTGATAGGAGAAGGAAAAAAAAAACAAAAACAACTTAAGGAAAGTGTTATCAATTTTTTTTCCCGTACAATCTTCCTATTGAACTTCATTGTGTGATAGACAGTGAGTCATATTAGAAACTAACTGCTGTCCAAATATTTTATGTATAAATATATGGCAAACATAAAAAATGGCAAGTTATTAGAAGAATCAATGATGGTTAAGAGTTATTTTCAAGTTCTAAATTGAATATATGAATTAGTCAGAGGAAACAACCCATTTCAGGCCGAAGAGTCGTGAACGATCCCTGACTTTAGATTTTTTTTTTGCCCCCTAAATAGTATTATTGTGAATGAAACACGGTTTGCATCCATTAAGGGTGTGCTGAGGAATGTAGGAAAAATCTGATCATGAGGGATTTCATCACAGATGTACAAATGGATATCCATACATCATTAACTGCATTTTTCATTTATGTAAGTGACATGATTTTCAAAAAATATTATTAACACGCTTGAATTCTTCAATGTCGAGCTAGAACAGTTTGATTTCATCAGTAGTTATCTCAAAGTCCTGGAAAATAGAAGTTGAAAATATGGCCGTAGGTGACTCTCTGGCCCAATGATAAAGAAGTGATGACGTGTGAGAAAGCAGTTTCCAGGAAAGTCACCGCTCGTTTGTTTACTGTTTAGTTTACCATCGTTTTTTCTGTCTTTTAACCCCTCTTGTCTTTGGTACGTTCAGTTGGATTGTTCATGTCTTCCTGTGCGTATTATATTCTTCTGTAATGGAGTTCTACAATCGCGATACTTAAAAAGCGTAGTCCACACAATAACTTCTTGCTTTATCGGAAAACGAATCGAATGGTGATCTCAAAGCTATTTAAATACCTCTGGATATATATATATATATATATATATATATATATATATATATATATATATATATATATATATATATATATATATATATGATGCTGTATGTATTTACATTTAAGTATAACATAATGATGTACTACTAAAGAAATTTTTTCCTCCATTGCTTACGTCTATAGAGCTTCTAAATAAATAATATTTCTGAATACATATATATGTATATATACTTATATATTATATATATATATATATATATATATATATATATATATATATATATATATTTTTTTTTTTTTTTTTTTAATTTATTTCCCTTTCATAGTAACCCTATGGGTTCGTCGTAGTAGCAGTTATTGTGATATAGAGTTAGTGCGCATCCTGTGTACTGTTCGTCTTTGCTTCCATCCGTGTAAATGTCAATACTTGCTGAGTCTGTATCTGCAGCTCCTGTGTCTGTTATGTTCTGTGTTAGTTTAGCGTTTATATCAGGATGTATCCAGTGTTTGGTGGTTAGTTCGTCTTCAATGTCCCTTGGCTCCATGTCCTTGTAATTTAGTCGTTGTTTTTTTGTTTTGTATAATGTCGTTAGTTCATCAATTTTCAAGTGTATTGGTTTTATCCCTGCAAGGACACAGGCAGCGTCGTAAGCGATAGTGCGATATGCTTTACTTATCCTTATTCCCATCAATCTCTGGACCCGCTGAAGTTGGGTATGGCATAAAGGAGTTTTGGAATGATGGCTCCTTCGTAGATAACTTTTAGTGCCTCTGTCTTTAAGCCCCATGTGTTTCTTGCAGCTATAGTGAGTCCGTTTACTGTTTTCAGTGTTTTGTTGACAACGTTGTCTGTGTGTGCTTTCCAGTTTAATTTCCTGTCGTATGTTAGCTCTAAATATGTCATGGTTTCAGTTTGTTCAAGTGTTTTGGAATAGAGTCTAATGTGTAAATTTGAAGTAATTCGTTTCTTGCTAAATATTATGTATTTTGACTTGTCAGTGTTAAATTCGAGTTTATTATTTTTAGCCCATTTTTCCAAAATAATTAGTGTGTGATTAGTGATTGATTGTAATTGGGAAAATAGTTTTTCAGTGACAAGGAGTAAAATGTCGTCTGCGTACGTGATTATTTCTACGTTCTCTGGAAATACTAAATCGAATAACGAGTTGATCAAAACATTCCAGAGTGTCGGTGAGAGAGAAGAACCTTGGGGAGTGCCAATAGTCAGTTTCTTTGAAATTTTAAAGTTGTTAGATCTAATTTCAACTGATCGATCCTGAAAAAAGCTTGATATCAGTTGAAATAAATTTCTTGGACACTGGTACTTCCTCAGATTAAACATTATGGCAGGTACCCATGCATTATCAAATGCTCCCGATATGTCAAGTTTCAGCATTAAACAATTTTTTTTATTATTTATTGCTGAATCTATTATCAAGTTAGTATGGTAGAGAGCGTCAAGAGTGCTTTTTTGGGGAATGAATCCAAATTGGTTTTTGTTGAGTACGTTGTTTGTTTGTAAAAAGTGAGTGAGTCGGTTGTTAATTAGTTTGTCTAAGACTTTGCTCATTATTGGGAGGATTGTGATTGGATGTAGCTTGTTAGAGTCTCTCTTAGGTATTATATGTAAGAGTCCTTTTTTCCAGGTTATCGGAATTTCAGTTTTGAGCCAGATCAGTTGGTAAATCTTAGTAATTAAATTTGGATATATGTTTGTAATTTGTTGTATGATGTCTGTATTGAATTTGTCATGTCCCGGTGTTTTCTTTTTATTTAAGTTCTCGATACAGTATAGGATTTCTGATCGTTCCAGGAGATAGTCATTATTTGAATCAGGGGGTGTATTTACGTTTGCCCTAATTGTAATCTGTTCTTGAGTATTGTCAATGGAGTTGTCTTCGTGTATCAAGCTGTCTAATACGTGTTTGATTGTTTCCTTATAGTCCTTTGTTAGTTCGTTACTGTTTGTTTGTACAGTTCGTAGAATGTCTTGGTTTTTCAGTTTGTTTGTTGCGTATTTATAAGTCCGATTCCAGGGGTTAGTTTCTTCCTTAAAGTAATTTTTCCAAGAATCAATTTTCGAAGTTTTTATAAGTGCTTGATATCTGTGTTTGCTGTCCAAATATTCTTGTTTTTGTAGTGTTCTCAGGTCTAGGTTAGTAGTTGTTTTATGATAAGCTTTCCTAAGTTTGTTTGTTTGTTTCCTTAGCTCGGTTAGTTTATAGTTCCACCAGGGTACTGTTCTGTGAGGTCTGACTTTTATTGTTTTAGAGTTTGTCAATTTGAACGTCATGTTGCAGGTTTTAGTGATAGCTTTGTTGAAGATTTCTATAATTCTGTTGATTTCGTAATTGTTGATGGTGTTAACGATTTCTGATTATGTTTCTAGTGTATTTGAGTCCTTTTCGAGTATCTTAAATTGTTTTCTCAGCTGGAATGTCAAATTTTTCTTGAAATTTTCCGAGTTATAGTATCGTACAATTCTTAAGTAATCTTGTCGTTTTGTTATTGCAAATAGTTAAGTCCATGTTACTCTTTCCTCTAGAGCCGTCGAATGTTGTCAGCTCAGAATTTTTATTGATTAAGCTCAAATTTTGGGTAATGATAAATGATTCCAAAGTTCGACCTCTGGGGTTAATTTTGATGTCGTTCCAGAAGAATGATCTGCTGTTGGAGTCTATGCCTAGAATAATGTAATGATTGCTATAATAATTTATAATGGGCACAATTTTGGCGAGATCGTTGTCAATGTCTAAGGTTTCATCGAAATAAGCACTGATAAATAAGAATTTGTATTGTTTAATAGTAATTTCAACTGTGCAAAAGTCCTGGTCGCTGTGTTGTGTAAGTAAGATTGCATCGATGTATTTATTTTTATTAATATAGCAGCTCTAGGTTTGGAAACATGTGTTTGGTAGATCTGAATTTGATGATTATAACCTGTAATATTGTTGTTTCTAGTATAAGGTTCTTGTATGAGGGTTATATCAATATTTTTGACTTGAATAAAGTGGTTTATGTAGTCTGTACAAATTTTAGAATGATGTGTGTTTATCTGTAATATTTTTAAGTCCATATACGAATATTAATGAATAAAGAAATGTAGTAAATATGTAGTTTTTTAATTTAGTAGTCTGTGTTTTGAGTGAGTTTGTTTAATTCTCTAAAGTATGAGGGACACTTTTTCTCAAAAGCCGAATGGTTGCTGTCAATTTTAAATCGTTCTAGTTTAATATGTCGGTTATAGGTCGAACAGTTAGGACATTTTTTACTCTGTTGGTTACAATCCTTAATGGAGTGATTACCTGAGCATTGAGGACAAGTTGTTTGACTCTGGCACCGCTCCTTGGAGTGATGGAACTTCCAGCAGGTGCATCGTCTGATCCTCAGGTAGTCCTCGGCCCAATGTTTGTTGTAACCTAAACTTATCCTGTTGTTGAGCAATTTTATTCTAGGAATTCCGTCCGTTTCGATTACAGCATGTGTCCTTTTGGATCTTGCATTTTTCAAGAAGATAACCGGTCGTAAGGAATTACTCTCAATTTGCAGTCCGTAATTTTGCTCCACAATATGTTCTACTATGTTTTCCATTGTTAGGTCTTCATCTACGTCTTTAAAAATAAGCCTTGGCTTCCTCCTTTTCGATGATTTTATAAAGAAATCGTTATTTTCTTCTAGTTTTCTAGAAATTATTCCTCTT